>PVJO010011367.1:0-60114 GCA_004026905.1 Hystrix cristata | reverse complement strand
TTTTTTTTTTTTTTTTTTTTTTTTTTTTTTTTTTTTTTTTTTTTTTTTTTTTACCTGTATCTGCTCTAGAGTCCCTGATCATTTCTTTCATTCTGGAAATGATTTCTGTTTTGATGTTTTCTAGAGCCTCACTCATCTGCTTTGTTACTTCTGCTGTTACTGCTTCCAAGAGTCTGGGTGGGAAGCTTTCAGACTGTTTCACTTCATTACCCCCTGGGTTTGCTTTTGGTGAGCTGGAGGTATGGGGTTGCATCTTATTTGTGTGTCTTCTCATTTTCTATTTTTTCTTCTTTAGTTCAGTTCCCGGGTTGATGCTTATCAATTGCCTGTGGCAGGTAGCTTTTTTTTGTTAGTTTTGAGAACCTTTGGAAGTGACTACTTCCTCAGAGATGTCTTAACAGGTTTAGCTAGTTTTTGTATGGGCTGGCCAAATAGATAGCAACCTCTCAGCCCCAACAAATTGAAGAGGCAAGATTTTGCAACAGACTCATGAGTCACTGATTTTTTAAAACAGTGTTTTTAGTCTCAATTTCATTGATTTCCACTCTCATCTTTATAATTTCCCTCCTTAATTTTGGTTTGGGGCTGGTTTGTTGTTGTTTCTCAAGTACTTTAAGGTTTCTCATAAGGGTGTTTATTTGGGCCTGCTCTGTTTTCCTAATGTGAGCATTGATTGTGATGAATTTTCCTTTTAGAACTGCTTTCAAAGTGTCCTGGAGGTTTTGTTGAGTTGGACAGTAATTGTCATTAACTTTACTTCCTTCTTTAATTTCTTCTGTGACCCAGTGGTTTTTGAGGAGTATGATGCTAATTTCCAGGTTTTGCCTTTTCCAAAATTTCTTCTGTCATTGATTTCTACTTTAATTGCACAGTGGTTGGGCAGTATGCATGGGATGATTTCAATTCTTTTATATTTACTTAAGCAGGCTTTGTGGACTAATAATGTGATCTATTTTGGAAAAAGTACTATGTGCTGCTGAAAAGAATGTACACTGTGTTGTAGAGGGGTGGAATACTCTATATGTATCCATTAAGTTCATATGTTCAAGGGTGTGGTTCAGCTCTAAATTTCTTTACTGGTTTTTCATTTAGTTGATCTGTCCCTTGGTGAAAGTGGGGTACTAAAATCCCCTACTATGATTGTGTTGATGTTTATTTGATCTTTTAATTTCAGCAGTTTTTGTTTTATGAAGATAGGTGCTCCAGTATTTGGTGCATATATGTTTATCAGTGTTATCTCTTCTTGTTGGATTGTTCCTTTAACTAGTATGTAGTGACTTTTGTCTCTTTGAATCCATTTTACTTGAAGTTTACCATGTCTGATATTAGAATTGCTGCTTCTGCTTGTTTTGGGGGGTCCTGGTGTTTTCTATCCTTTAGAAATGTTGTTTTCTATCCTTTTTTAGTCTACAAATATCTTTTTGGATTAGAGGAGTTTCTAGAATGCAACAGATTGTTGGATTCTGTTTTTTGATCCAATCTGCCAGTCTGTGTCTTTTGATTGGAGACTTGAGAACATTAACATTGAGATATATTACTGAGATATGTTGGTTATTTACTATCCACTTTTATCTGTTGGTTCATTTCTTTTACTTTCGCTGTTGTTTTTGGTTGTTGTTTATCCACTGACTATCCATTTTCTCTGTGTTTTTAGATATGTCCAATCCATTATTTCTGTTGACAATATTCTTGAGGAGTTTTGCTAGAGCCGGAGTTTTGCTTTAGCACTCATATATCTTCTAAAGTGATCTTTTTCATGGGACTAACTTATAGCTCCATCTATTTTGAAGGATATCTTTGCTGGGTAAATAAATCTGGGTTAGAAGTTATTTGCTTTTAGGGCTTGAAATACTTCACTACAACCTCTTCTGGCCTTCAGGTTTGTGCTGAGAAGTCTGCTGTGATTCTAATTGGTTTACCTTTATATGTAATTTTTTTGTTTTTCTCTGACTGCCTTTAAAATTCTGTGTTTTTTGTTTTGTTTTTGCTGGATATCTGCGAATTTAATGAGAATATGCCTTGGTGAACTTCTTTCATTATCATTGTTTGGAATTCTATAAGGATTGCTTACTTGTATTTTAAAATCTTTTCTTAAATTTAGGAAGGTTTCTTCTATAAATTCTGTAAGCATTTTGGTGAATCCATCTGTGCAGTTTTCTAGATTTTCTCTCTGATTAGCCTTAGATTGTTCTTGTCATCTAGTAGCTAGTGGATAATCATCTCTTGTTCTTATTTTCTTTTTGGCTTCTTTAAGCTCTCTATTGTAGTTCACTACTTTGTCCTCAATATCAGACACTGTTTTCTCATTGGTCATTTCTGTAATATGTGTATTCTATACTGTTTTTTATTTCAGGTATTTCTGACATCTTTTTGGTTATTCTATATCCTTCTTGAATCTGTCATTAAACTTTGGGCTATTTTGGTTAGCTCACCCAGGTTTTACTTATTTCCCTGAAATTCACTATGGGCATACTGAGTGAAATTGCTCCAAACTTTTGGTTCATTTCCTCTCTGAATTCATCTATTTTCTTCATCTCGTCTATGAACTTTTCATAGATTTCTGCTATCTGGTATTTGTTTTCTTCTGTCTTTGCAATCCCTTGCTCTGTCTTGAGGGAGTTAGGAAATCTTCTATTTCCTTGTTTCCCAATTCTCCTACTTGTATCAATATTTGTCTGTCTGTCTGTCTATCTATCTATCTATCTATCTATCTATCTATCTATCTATCTGAATATGTATCTTTTAAAATTCTATGTGTCCCCTCCTTTTTCTCCTTTTTGGGGGTGGTGGTTAAACTTGCAGGTTGGGGACTAGAGAAGTGAGAAAGATTTGGGGTTATATGGAGATTTTTAGTAGGATGTTGCCTCTCCATAAAAAATTTTCAGCTTTGTATGTCCAGTTCTAGTATTTACTCCTTCTGTTATTTAAGTGGTTTTGAATCTGTCCCTGTTTTTCTGCAAGCATTTCTTTGATTTATAACAGCATCCACAGAATTTTCCATCCATATTTCTATATGACAGTCCTTGCAGTTACTCTCCCCACTCCCTTTGCCTATTCTCAAGATGAGGGAGAAAACCTAGACACCTGTTATATCAGAGCTAAGGAAAGCACAAACATACAAGACTAACTGCCTAACATACACATGAAACCATAAAAGAACATAACCCCATGTTACTAAAAAAACTCGAGAAACATACAAAACCTTAAATCAATAAGATGGCTAATGAGAATACAGATTGGATATTCCAGTCAGCCATTGGATATGTGATTCCCAAGTGGCTTCTTTGCTGGATAGTCTGAGTGTTCACACCCCAGCTACTCTCATGACCCCTCCACTGCAAAACTAGAGTTAACTCGGACTCAGGGCCTCTTTCTGCCAGGTTGCAGGCACCTGTGCAGAGTCTGATCCAGTCCAGTGCCTCAGGTTAGGGACTCTCGCTGTCCCTCTTCCTGGGTGTGATGGTGGATTTGGCAGATAAGGTCACTGCCATTAAACTGTCCACTGAGTCAGAATTTTTCCTATGCAATCAATTCAGCTATAGCAATAACAAGCTAATCTGTCTCAGTAGTGTCTGTCAGGGCTAGTTGAGAAATAACGTATCATAAGCTCGTGTTTGGGGTCTCCCTTCAGCAGTGGGAACGCCGTACCAGTCTGGTGCCTGATTACAAGTCCTGGGACTATGATCACCAGTCCTGGCCTTTCAGCAGGACTCGCCCCAATCTGCTTTCCAAAAGCTGATAGTCTCCAGTGACTGTCTTTCCCTCATCAACTCTGGGATCCTGGCAGTTTGAAGCCTCCGGGGAGCTTCTCTGAGATTGAAGTTCAAATTCCCAGCCCTTTTCCATAATGTCTTCCCTGCCTACGCCTACGCTGTGCGCCATATCCTGGGGAGCTCACCACCTGTTACCACTAGCAGGCCACTCGAGAGTCAGAGCCTCATGTTGTTCCCACCATCTCCAGCTCCAGTCTTTAGACACCTTGTCCTGGAGAAGCCGAGCTGCTGAAACTCACTGTTCCACCATCTCGTCCTCTCTCCTGTGTTTCCTGTTGACATTTTCTGAGTCTCTCCAATGTGATGCTTCCTATACTCAGCCATGCTGGATCTTCCCACTCCTTTCTTCTAAATCAATCTTTCCTCATCTTTTTTGATGTAACTTCCTCTAGTCAGCCACATTGAATCTCCTATTCCAGACTTTTGCCTTGCCCAGGAACAGGTCCGTTGTTTGACTGGCCCTTCTGCTGTCCCGTGCAGAGGGGAAACAATGCAGAACTAGTTCAAAGTTGGTGGTGGCTGAGCCTGGGCAAGGATTCCACAGTTGCGGGGTCAGTTGGGGTCCAGGCTGTGGGGCCGAGCATTCTGCCAGGGCCTTGGGCCTGAGAGAGTTTTTATAAGACTTGAAAAGGAGGCCTGAAGAAATGCAGCTGGCAGGGAACACATGTGCCATTACAGATGTTGTTTGACAGTCCTTCCCTCTGGTGTGTCTGTGGCCTTTGGATCCAAGGCCAGGTGATGGGGGGTCACAGGTGGTGGCCGAGGGAGCAATTATGGTGTCTGAAATGTGCAGCAGGCTGATGTCAAGATAGACGGAGCAGAGACAGGAGTGGACAGGAGCAGTATTCATGGACACCAAACGGCCAAGGGCAGGGGTGGAGTCTTGCTGGGATCAGAGGTCTGCAGTGGTATGGCTTTACCCCCATGGGGCAAAAGCTGCAGCCAGAGGGCTCTAGGAGAGGTGTGGGGTTCTGGGACCCCAGCGGTGCAGCCCAATCCACTGGCTCTTAGTGCATTGGTACCGAAGGGCTTGGCCAGCTGTGCCATGCTGGACTAACAGGGGCCCTTAAGGGACACTACTGTGCAGTAGTACAGACATGCCCAGGCTAGCCTGATCCCAGAGCTGGCCTGAGTGGGAGGAAGAGTAAGAATGAGGTCGTGTGAGCCCATTCCTCTGTGTGACACCCACTCCCGTGGACACGTCGCTCCGTGGGGCTTGGAGGAGTGGTGGGGCAAAGGGGTGAGGCCAGGGGAGCGGCCACTGCGGCTAGGGTGAGATCCATGCTGCTCCTGATTGATGGGCCAGTGGCCTGCAGCCCCTGGCTCTGCCCCGCTTCTGGTGTAGGCCCTCCAGCCCTGTGTCCCTGCTCCCTCAATTACACACCCCTTGGTGTTGCCTCCCTGTGGAAGGTTGGGTGGGCGCCCACCAAACCCAGCCAGTGCCCGCTCTGTGCCCACTTGAGGCTGAGCATTCAGGTTTGCAGCGAAGAGGGACCACAGCCCCTGTCTCTCACTGCTCTGACTACAGCTTCCCTTCCAGGCGGCCCTGGGAAGGGCTCGGTGCCACCCCCACGCTCCACGCCCTGCAGGTGTCTCCGTTTCTCAGCTCTGTCCTGGGCACAGCCTCACTGGCTTCGGCTGATGTTGTTAGAAGCCTCCATGGCCCCTGCAAGCCCACTGACCCAAGATGTGGGGAGAGTGCTTCTGGGCCTCAGTCTTGCCATCTGCAACGGGTGGGTCCTTTAAGGACGTGCCCCAGCCACACAGCTGGACAGAAGGGGCGCCTGAACGGGCCCTGCTGAGACCTGTCCCAGCCACACAGGGCAGCAGGATCACCCCCAGAATCCTATTATCCAGGGGAGCAGAAAAGTGTACCCCAGACACCAGGCACAGAGGATGGGCTGAGGTTGGAGGCATCTGAATGAGGAGACGTGCTTGCCATGGGTCACCCCAGCCGGTGAGGTGGGAGGGTCCCCGTGGGTCAGACTGGAGACACCGCCTGTCCTGGACTGTTCTCAGTGACCCAGCACTCTGGGTGCTCTCTGGCGGCCTCCCCACTGGGCCCTGGGCAATCGCCTGCTCCATGTGGAGTGTGTTGGGCTCTTTCTGAGGTTGTGGCTGCTTTTACAGCTTGTAGATTAAACTGAGGCACCTACCCCAGGTGACAAGTGAGGACAGGCTGAGTCAGCTCCCCAAGTCCACTCTGCAACATTCACTGCTGTACACTTGGCAGGGCCAGGAGAACCTGCCTTCCTGGACCAATCCTGCCCTTCCTGGGCGCCAGCTGTCATGCAGGGCTGAGAAGCAGGGTCTATACCAGGTGCCACCTGCCTGCTCCTGCCTGCTAGATACGAGCGTGTGCACATACGCACATACGTACATGTGCGCACACACAGCCCTGCAGAGTTGCCCTGGGAAGAGGAAGGATCAGCCCAGCTCACCTGGGGAAATCAGGCTCCAACTGTCCATCTGTGGGGGACTCGGGACTTCCAATGACCCCACCCTGGAACATGCCACTCTCTGAGCACTGGTCCTGCCCCGTCCTAAGAGGCAGTCACTGACCAGCACTGGACTTGGCCCTTGTGCTCCCTGAGGCCACAGTGGCCCTGGGGAGGAGTGGCCCTCCTGGTGCAGAGGCCCTGCTCCCATCAGCCCCCTCCTCTGACCACCCCACCGCCACCTGCACCTGCCTGGGTGCTCTCCCAGCTTCTATCTGGGAAGATGCACCGAGTCTCACACAGAAGCCAGCCCCAGCTGCACTGGCAGATTCTCCAGCATGAGTTGGGAGCCCCCTAAGGTGAGAAGGGCCAGGGGGCTCCGCACAAGAGCTGCCTGTTCTCCCTCATCCTGACCGGGAGGGAGAAGAAAGAGGGACAGAGCTACCTCCAGCTCCAGGGCCACCCAAAGGGGTCTCATAAGCCCTGCTGGATCCGTATCCTCAGGCCCCATGGCCAGGCTGAGCCCAGCTGTGGCCACCCTGGTCTCTTGCTGCTTGGGCAGGGCCTCGCCCACAACGCTCTGGGTGGTGGGCAGATGGGCCAGAGCCAGAAACGAGTACTGAGTGGCCGCACAGGGGCCAGTCCCAGCCCACAGCACCTTGGAGACTTCCCGAGAACACGTGTGGCTATAGTCCTCACCTGGGCTCAGATCTGCTGTGGAAATCCAAGTTTTAAAGCAATACTTTAATGTCATTTAGAAGTCCAAAGTATAAAAGCCCTGCTGGCACCACATATCCTTTCCTTCCCAGATCAGAACGCCGGCACCGCTGGGCAGGCACTCAGGGCCCTTCTTGTCCACTTGGGGGACACAGTCCCCAGACTCCCCAGGGATGGCCACCATGGTCCTTTATCCCTGTCGGCGCCCAGCGAGGTGGGGGTGCAACGGCCAGGGGCTGGGCTGAGCTCCTGCTGGGAAGACGGCCTGGGGTGGGCGCTGGGTGGCCTGTGTGCTTGCATGGAGGACTCCTCAAGGAGAGCAACTGTGCTCTTCTGTGCTCTCCAGAGCTGGGTGCTCAGCAGGGAACCTCACAGGGCCTCGAGAGTCGAGGCCTCCAAGCTTCCTGGGGCCGGGCAGGGCTGCATGCTGGCTCTCCAGCTGCTGCCGCTACACATCGGTCTCCACCCGCAGCCGCTCCATCCTGCGCACGTTGCCCTCCACAGCTACAGGGCTGGTGATGCGGCGGGCGAAGTCCTCGGGAAACCAGCCCATCTCTCCATCTCGGAGCCGCTCTCCATGTAGCCACCCTGAGTGCAGGCCGAGGGCCGTGAGAGGCAGGCCGCAGCCCGGATCCCTATGGGGCTGCTCCCCCAGGGCTCCCCACGCAGTCACCCGCGTGCACTCACCATCCTCCTCCTCCATGACCAGCACCACATCGGCCTGCTGCAGCGTGATCTCGTCTGCCTGCTTGGCGAAGTAGGCCTTGGTGATCTCCACCTGGGGCAGCTCTGTGGGGAGGAGGTGTTAGAGAGGGGCAGAGGGGACGGGACAGAGGCCCACACAGCCCTGTCTGCCCTGGGAATGCGGGGCCCAGGCAAGGCCTCAAGACAGAGCCAGGTCTGAGTCCACAGGCAGACACACAACTCCCGGACGAAGGCCCCTGACCTCACCTCCTTTGTTGGTGGGGCCCTGCCACTGTCTCTCCTTGTAGGTGAGTGCCGTGATCCACCGGGCCCGGTCACTCCTGGGGGGCCAGATAGTGCGCACAAGGTCACCTTCCTCCCTTCCATGGGGTTCAAAGAGACCCCTGTGTCCCAGTCCCTGCCATACACCCCGCTGCTCCATCATAGGGCATCCCTGCCCCAGGACCTTTGCATGGCTGTGCCCCTGTACAGCACCTGTCCCCGAGGCCATGGCCTCACTGAGGAGCAGCTGGTCCCACCCTCCCCAAGCCTGCACTCGCATGCCCCTGGACCGCCCCCCTGGTCCCTGCCATCTTACGAGGAATCCGAGGACAGCAGGGCCTGCTCCTGGCGGCCCTCACTGTTGCACAGCAGGGTCACCTGGAAGGGGTGGGGCACGGAGGAGCTGCGGCTGCTGCCCCCCGGCAGAGATGGCTCCGAGGGCTCCAGTTTCCGGACCTGGATGTGGTCCAGCTGGGCATAGTCCTGGACCACGTAGCTGTCCTCACTGTGAGGGACATAGGTGATAACCGGGGCTCGCCTCCTGCCACCCCAACACTCCTGAGAATGGTTGCTGGCCTGGTGCTCAGAGATGGAAGCTAGTGCTTCCGGGTCCCCATGGCCTGAAGGAGCCCGAACTGCCAGCAGATGCCATGCAGCCACTCTGCTGGGACATGGCTGAATATGGGGGGTGGGGCTCAGGGCTGTTCCTCGTCCCTCTAGGCTCCCAGCCACCTCTGCCCTGAGGCTGGCCACCCTGTGCCCACCTCTTCTTCCTGGTGATGATCAGGACATCGTTGAACAGGAACAGGTAGCAGGTGGGCCGGCTGGCGATTTTTCTAAAAAGCCCTGCTTCCTCCACCAGGAAGAGCTCCCCTCGCTTCAGCAGCCAGCGGGAGGCGGAGATCAGTGGGAAGGACTGGGGACAGAGTGGGCAGGTGGATGGGGACTGGGGATGAGCCGTGTCTGGGCCATAAATGAAGGCTGTTCAGTCACCATAATCCTGAGCCCGAGTGGAAAGCAGAGCGTCCCCAACCCGGAGTGTGGCCCCGAGCTGCACCTGTGCCCCTAATGCACTCCCTGACACCACCCAGCCAGGTCCCCTGCCAGGCCGGCCCTCCCCACACCCCGGCCTGCCTGCCAGCCTCGGGGGCTGCTCCCACAGGGGACACTGAGGCTGGGAGAGACCAAAGGAACAGCCGACCCCAGGGTGGGCATCCCTGCAAGCCTCTAGTCTTTAGGCCCATGGGGTGACCCTGACCTCCAGGATGGCAGGGGCTGCTGGGTGGGGGGCACCCACCTTGACCTTGCTGAAGTCCAGCTGTGTGTGCAGTGTGTACATCTGCTCCGTGCGCTCCATTGTGTGTGCACCCTCATTGCACTGCCTCACCAGCTGCAGGGCCCCCAGCAGCGGCATAGGCAGAGAAGAAGGAGTGAGATGTGGGGGTGGCCCTGCCCCTTGCGCCCTGTTGCCTGCCTTCCCGGTCCCAGCCTAAGTTTCCCCATCAGTACTTATCCCTATTCTATTGTCTATGCCATGGGGGACAGAAGCTAGGACAGGGCTGGGGATCCCTTCCCCTGCCCTGACCCTGTCTTCCCCCCCTTCCCTGACCCCGCCTCCCTGCCCTGGCCCTGCCTCACCTTGCTGATGGCCTTCAGGGCTTGGCTGGCAGCCTTGTACCTTTCTGGGTGGCCCTGGGACTTCAGGCAGAGTGTCTAGAGGAAATACCAGTTATGAGGGGCCGAGTCTCCTCCGGGAGGCCTGCATGGAGCAGGGCTCCCCATAATTCCAGACCCTGGAGAGGCTGCCGAGTGGCCGAGGTCCCCAGATGGCTCGTGCACACAGCTCCCAGTCAGCCTCTGCAGCCTCCAGAGCTCGGCCAGGCCAGGTGGGAAGAGGAGCTATGATTGCCCAACCCCTCCCACCTGTGGCCGCCTACTTCCAGCTGGGCAGTGGCCAGTGGAGACCCCAGAAGCCCCATTTCTACAGTTCCAGGGCTGGAGGGTCCAAGGCTGTGTGCAGCTGGGCTGTGCCTCCCTGAGCCTCACCTCCTGTCACGTGCATCTGTGTGCACGTGTGTCTACGTGAACGTGCCCAAGTGTGTGCTCTATGGGGAGGGCAACTATGATGCTGACCCTACCTGGTTATTCACACCATCTCAAAATGGTCATTGCAACTACTCACAGAACTGAGACACAGCAGATGAGGGGCAGAGAGCACAAAGGGGACACGAGGCCTGAAGGCGGGGAGCCTTCTGAGCCAGGGGAGGCAGCCATGTCCTGGACCCTCTGCACTACACTCACATCAGTCAGGAGGGGCAGCCGGGTCACTCGCTGCATGGGCAGGATTAGGAAGGAGATCATGGGGAGACCCCCGCAGGCTGGCCGCTTCTCGATGTCCCGCAAGGCCTCACGGAAGGCAGCGCTGCTGTTCCTGCGAGAGAGGACGTGGTTGTGCCCAGCTGTGCGGGGGCCTGGCGGGCTGGGCAAAGCCAGCGGGTGAGCGGGGCCCACTCACGTGAGCTTCTGCAGTGTGCGCTGCTGGTAGACCTCATTGGAGCAGTAGGCCACGTAGGGGTGGAAATGCTTCACCGCGTGCTCCTCCAGGATGTCACTGATGTCCTCCACGCACACCTGTACCTGGTGCCGCTGCTCCAGGGCCTCGAAGAACCTGGACGTGGAGGGCAGGTGAGGGCCTATTCTGGCAGCGTGCTGCACTCATGCACGCGCGCACACACGCACTGCAGGAACTGAGCCACACAGGAGGCAGCTCATGCCAGATGCCCGGCAGGTCGGGGCCCACAGGCAGGTGGACAGGCACCTATGCCACAGTGCTCCTAGAGAAAGCCTAGGACAGACTGACTCCTTATGCTCCCTCCGTGGCAACACCCAAGCCTGTGGCCGGCCTGGGAATAACCTGCAGGACAGAGGTCCACGTGCCAGCCTCCTGGGAATGGAAAGGCTGCACCTGGGTCCTGAGAAATGAAGGGGGGCCACCTGTCGCCAGGGGCGGGTCCCACTTCGGCTGGCCCTGCCTGCCAAGCTCCCTGCCAGGTTCCAGAACTTTCACCGAGCCCCACCTTGTCCTGAGGGGGAAGTCGAGGCACGTAGGGAGGCAAGCCCAGAAGTGACTGCCAGCCCCTGCTCTCCCCCATAGCCAGGCCCTGGTCCTGCCCTGGGTTCTTCTGGGCTTGACTGGGCCCACAATGGCTTCCAGGTGGTCGCCTGCCTCCGAGCCCTGGTTGAGGCAACTGGGGGCCTCCTGCCAAACCTCTGTCCACCCTTGACATGGGCAGTGGTCTCTTAGGACCCAGACGGATACTCTACCCACAAGAGGACCCCGCTTCCAACGAGCACTATTCTGAGAGCCAGCTGCCCCCGGAAGCCCCAGAAGACAGGACAATGGTTCAGCACAGGTGGCCCTGTGGATGTGGGCCCTCCACACGTGCAGCTAGGCTGGTTGCAGAGACGTGCAACTCCTGGGCTCTGACAAGATGGTCTGGGAGACCTACTGTCAGCCACCAACCCCAGATAGCACCAGGTCCCAGCAGAGGCCACTGAATGGTTGGGAGGTGCCGGCCAGGGTCACAGACCAGGCCTGAAGCCCCTCAGAGGGCAGGAGTCTGCACAGTGGGGTTGGCACTGGGCAGGGGCGGCCGTATCCCAACCCCTGCCCTCTCCTCTCCTCCATAGCTGCTCACTGAAACCCTGCAGGAAGCCTGTCTCCAGGGACAGCACGGTCCCCACCCCATCCCCATGGCCCTGAAATTCGGCATGGGTGGGGGCACAGGCAGTGGGCCGTGGGTGGGACTTGGTCAGGGTGGCTGAGCCAGAAGGCTCCACTGCTGCAGGTCCAGTGGGTACCGCACAACCTGATCCTCTCGCCAACCCCAGCAGGCCACTGGGGGCCCTGCCCCAGCCCTCGGGTCAGCATGAGGTGAGGCCCCTGGATTCTAGGAAGCCCTGGAGTCTCCTGGGTACAGAAACCACCTGGACTGTGCCCTGCTGGGGACTCGGCATATACACAGGCACACCTGTGGACCCATAGCTGCATGCCCAGCAGACCACTAGACACCGCAGAACCCAGCTTGGCTACAGCGCGAGGCCGCCTCCTGGCAAGAGCACCCCAGCACCTCTGCTTGCATCACACAGCCCTCCCTGCACATGCCCGTCACGAAGCCCTCTATGCCCAGTACTGTGGTGGTCATGAACATCCAGGATGCCTGCCATTTGTCCCCAGGGCCAGCTCTTGGTGGCCTCCAAGGCCCTCAGAGGTTGTCATGTTCCCCCCTTCCTCCCAGCATGGACACAGAATGGGGCTCTGCCAGCATGGTCACAGTGCCAGGATGAGCG
Source organism: Hystrix cristata (assembly GCA_004026905.1). Classification (NCBI taxonomy): domain Eukaryota; kingdom Metazoa; phylum Chordata; class Mammalia; order Rodentia; family Hystricidae; genus Hystrix; species Hystrix cristata. Next base: position 47,870 of record PVJO010011367.1, on the reverse strand, counting down.
GGCCTTGCTGGACAGCAGCCCAAGAAGTGGGGGCGGGGGATGCGGGCCCAGTGAGTTTGCTGTGGGCTCCACGCAGCCTCACCTCTGACTGGCGGCCAGGACGTCCAGGATGTTGGAGAAGAGGTGGTGGTGCTCCATCTGTGTCATGGTGGCCCGCAGCTCTGGGGACTGCAGGAACTCGGCCACTAGGATGCGCAGGCTGTGCAGGTAGGAGAACTCGGATGTGAGGATCTCGAAGATGGCCTGTGGAAGTAGCCGGTGAGCCAGCACCAGAGGCCAGGGTATGTGCGTGACCATGACAGTGCTCAGACAGCGGGGATGTCCTGGGAGGCAGGGGCAAGTGGGACATGGCCAGCGCAGAGCCCCAGACAGCCGCCCAGATCACAGGCTCACATTCTCGGGTCTGTGCTGTGGCCAGCCACTCAAGCGCTACAGAACTGCACTCTGAGAAGATGGTGGGGTCCCCCCCCCAGGCTGCCTAGGTCCATGAGGGGAGAGAAGGGCTCAGTGCCAGGCCCTGTGGAAAGTCTGCATGGGGAGGTGGCCATGGGGCGTGAGGCTGGCATCACTGTGGTGCTTGTCCCTCCCCGGGGTGCTGCATGGCCTCACCTCCTGCCTCTTGCGCTCCTCAGTGCACAGCTTGTCCAAGAGGCCTGACTCCACCACCTGAGGGGACACGGGCCCGGTAGTCACACCCCACATCCTGGAGGCAACACCAAAGTCCCCACTTCTGTCCTCCAAGGACCAGAACCAACATGGGAGACAGAGCACCCGCGGCCACCTGTACGCAGCTCAGTGATGTCTGAAATGAGCTGGCTAGGTCCCCTTGTCCCACTTTCCTCTCTAGGGAGCCTCCTAGGGTGGCCCAGGAAGAGTTGGGGGGCATCTGAGGGCCAGGCCAGGCTGGGGTGGCTCCTGTCCCAAAAATCTGCCCTGGCTGAGCCCACCCAGGAGGTGACAGTGCAGGGGACAGGGTGTGACTCAGACGCTGCCCAGGCAGGTGAAGGTACAATGCCCTCCTGGGGAACGAATGGAGGCTGAGCAGTATGGTGACACCGCCCATGCTCTCTGCACCCTTGGGCCGTGGCCGGTGGCTGCCCTGGCTGAAGCAGTGTTCCCAGAGTCATGGCACACCTTCTCCTGAGACAGGCCAGGCAGGCTGCACCCCCACAGCACCTGGTGCCACCTCCAGCCCTCTTCCCCCCTGGGCTGGGCGCAGAGGTGTCGAAAGGGGCCGGTCCCCAGGCCTTCTTCCCGGGCCTAGGAGGCTGGGTCTGAGCACTGGCAGCTTTCCTGGGGTGCAGTGTGCTGGGCCCCACCCCACAGCCGGGGAGGGGCACGGCCACCCAGCATGGGACAAACACACATGCTGGACTCTCTCTCTGGGGGAATGGCCCTCCTCCCTGCTGCGCTTCCCACGGCCAGCATAGCACAGAGGGTCCCTCATGCCCCCTAGGATGGCAAACAAGGAGCCCCACTGTAGAGAAATAAAAAAAAAAAGAGAAATAAAAAAAAAAAAAAGAAATAAAGGCGACACCGCCACACCCACGGCCCTCGGGAGACGGGAGACGGGTCACAAGTGTGCCCCAGCAGCTGCACTCCCCAGGGCTCCCATCTCCGACCACTCTGCACCAAGCCCTCACCGGCAGGGCAGGCGCACCCTGCTGTCCAGTGTGGGAAAATGGGAACTTGGCCCTGTCACACAGCTTGGTGCAGAAACTGAGGCCTGGCCCAGCTAACTGCCTGCAGCCTCCTCACTAGCTCACCCCCAATCCTCTCCCAGGGTTGGAGTGCCCTGGAAAGGGCTCCCTCAATCCCACAGCACCGGGCAGGTCAGTCTGGACAAGGATGCCCACTGCACACATGGCGATAGCAGACAAACGCGTGTCCTTAACTGCTCCCCTCCTGGTGTCACCCACCGTACCCTGCCAGCCCCACAGGGACAGGGAAGCCCAGGGGGCACACTGGGGTATCTGGTTCCACCTCCCTGCAAGCACCTGGGTCACCTTAGGCAGGAAGGAAGGACCATGGGGCCTCCTGCCGGCTCGCCCCCTCCCGGCCTACCTCGGGGAGCTGGCTCCAGGTAACCTGGGCAGGCCGGTAGCTCTTGACTACAATGCTGGTGTCCACCCTCCGGGTCCCCTGAGGGCCAGGGGGTTCGTCAAGAACATCGTCATCAGACTCGTGGCTGGTGTTCAGGCCCCGCTCCCGGATCTCCTGGTAGAATCGAGGGTCTGGGGAGAGGAGCAGTCACCTGTTGGCTGGGTGGGGTCAGAGGGGGCTGCCCTGCTAAGACCTGCCCCTCCCTGAGCCTCAGGATATGGGGGGGTCCAGCAGGCTGCTCACTAGCCGGCAGCACAGTGCAGAATGTGGCAACTCCAGGCCAGGCCGAGCGACAAACCAGAGCCCTGTGTGCCAGCGGGACCTGCAGGGGAGGGAGGCTGGGCCGTGAGTGTCCTCGGCTGGGCTGCAGGTACTAGGTGCCGCCTCATGATACTGCCCACATACCCTCAACCTTGCCCTGACACTTGGGGCCCCTGCTCCTCTTCTGGGGACAGTATCCCTGAGATTAACGTGGCTCCTGGGCCTGGAAGACTCTATGCAGAGCACGTGTCATGGACATCTACACCTCCTGGGGCAATGCCCTGATCTGGTCTCTGCCTCCTGTGGAGGCGATGTGTGTCCCCTGCCCTTGGAGTCACACAGAAGGGAGTCCAGGGAGCTTTCTGGACTTTGTATGTGTCAGAGCTGCACAGTCAGATCAGCCCCTGGAGGACCCCTTGGAGTCCATCTTCTACCCTCTGAGACACTGACCAGACCCCACCCCAGAGGGACCCGGCGGGACCAGCCACTCACCGTCCTTGAAGGAGCCTTTGTGGGCTCGCTTTCGGCCCAGCGTCCTCTGTGCAAAGAAGACACAGAAACATCAACTGTCAGGGGTGGTGGGGTGCTGGTCTGCTTCAAGTCTGTCACTGCGGGGATCCACAGACCTCACCACAGATGTGCAAGGCTGTGCCCAATGGATGGGGGCTTTGCCTGTACACACAGGTGCTCAATAAACCTCATAAGGGCCCCAGGGCCGCCAGGCAGAGGCCAGGACAGGTGGGATGGACACTGAGGTGGGCAGGTCTGGGTGGGCTGCCTGAAGGAAGGGTCAAATGAGTCAACAGGGGATGCTCAGGAGAGTGGAGCTTGGGGTGCCAGGAATTACAAGAGGGCTTGGGGGGATGCTGAGGCAGGCAGTACGCTTGGCAGGAGGCCAAGGGATGCGGGCAGGGCCTGCAGCGTCTCCAGGACCTCTTGGGGTGGCAGGAAGAGCAAGGCTAGGTTGGCCCCTGGCACTAGTCAGGGCCCCCAGAAGTTGAAGAAGAGGATGGCTGGGCAACTGGGGGCAGAGCTCTTGGGGAACCTTGGATGCAGGGGCCGTGCAGGAAGGCAGGGCTGGTTTCTCAGAACCAGCTGGGGTCTGAAAACTCCCCACTGGTGGGAAGGTGTGTCCTCCCGGCCCTGCTCCCTCGCTCCTCCGCCCTGAGGGTGGGGCTGTGCCCACTGGCCTCAGCTTGGCACCCAGCTCGGGGCCTGTCGTGGGGCCTGAGGAAAGGGTGCTGGGCACCGGGAAGGAGCCCTCTGCAGGCCCAGACCCTGGGGCACTGAGCCTCAGGGCCACTCCAGCTCCTGAGCTAAGGGACCCATAGCAGAGCTGCCGCCAGTTCCTGGAGTCTGACCCACCCAGGCAGGAATAGCAGGGGAGCTGTGGTCAAGGACAGTGCTGGCCCTGGGGACAGGAGACCTGCCTCCATCACCATCAACCTCCAGTGGAAGCTCGTGCCGGCCCCTGCAAGTTGGCGGCTGTCACCCTGACAGGGGTCATACCTCCACGCCAAGGAGCCAGGCAACAAAATGCTACTGAAGGGCAGACGCCGGAGCCAGCAAGCCTTCCCAGACTCGGTGCCGGGCCCTGCCCGGAGGCTGCGTTCTGTTCTGAGTGCACCACGTGGCAAGACAGCTGTCATCGCCACTTGCACACAAGAAGCCAAGGTGGAGGAGGCTTAGGAACTTGCTGGGGCCACACAGTTGCAAGGACCCGCACCCTCCGCAGAAGCACCCACTGAGGGACACCCTAGTCCTACGGTCAAGAGAAGCCCGATTCCCAAGGCTGACAGCAGACAAAGCCCCGGCGGGCCGGGACAGGAGGGGGCAGGAGAGAGGAAGCGGAGCAAACAGAGGGTAGGGCTCTGAGGGTATCACAGTCCCATCCCGGCGGCCTGGTGTCCACAACAAAGTCCTGCCTCCTAGCCCAGGAGACGGTGACTTGGAGGGCGAGGGGCACTGTCCTCGTGGGGTGCAGTGACCTGAACAAAAAAGGGGGAGCTGCCCACTCTGCCCCGGAGCCACTGAGGCAGGCAGGGAAAGGACAGAGGGAATGGCTGGATTTCTCCAAGCTACACACGGTAGGCACCAAGGTCCCTGTCACGAGCCTTCCCTGACCTCCCAGAGAGGCCAGCGAGGGCTCTGCCTGGGGTGGGGGCCGCACAATGTTAACCTGTCTACATCTTGGCTGCCTGTCTGTACGATGGGACAGCAGAAGTTCACAGGCCCGCCTGGCTCTTGGCTCCACTAGAACACACCGCCCAGTGGCCTGCAAGCAGCCAGACTTGCAGACAGCAGCTGCCCTGAGGCAGAGGTGGGGAAGAGGAGCAGGTCAGGCCCCTCCCCACCTGTGAGCTCCAGGATCCCGGCCCTGGCCCAGCCCCGCCATCCAGGTAAGGCCCCACCTTGTTTTTGGCTGGGCCTCGGGTGGGAGGCTGGCTGGGATCCTCAGCCAGAGTCTGGAGTTTGGGGCTGAGCTGGCTGGAGTCCTCCTTGCCACGAAGAGCCCCCAGACCTTTCATGGCTGCCCGGTAGGACTGGTTCCGTAGGTTTCGCTTCAGTGCCCCCCCGGGGCCCACGTCCATGTCCATGTCATCCAAGGAGAAGCTGGGGGCCGAGAGGAGCTGGGGGTCCCGCCGTGCAGCCTCCTTGCTAAGCATGGCTGCCCCAAAGCTCTGGTGGCGGGTCGGGGTCTTGGCCTTGCTGGCCACGGCCAGGCTCCTGGGGATGAGCTGCTGCGTGCCCATCTTGAGGGCCGCGGGGCTCTCTGTGCTCAGGACGATGGCCCGTGGCTCCTTGTCCTCTGCAGATGACTGTGGGGGTGCTGGGGCCTCTGGCTCAAAGGCGGCATTGGTCCTGGACCGCAGGGAGCCCCGGATGATGGGGAGTGCAGATGAGGGGTTGCCATTGGCATCCAGCTGCAGCTCCGAGTGGAAGCGGTATTCCAGCAGCTTCTCCTCCAAGGAGCTGTCAGAGTGGCGCTGGGACATGCTGGGCGGCCACAGGCACCTGGGGGCAAGGAAAGACGGGGGTGCAGAGGGGCGCAAGAGGGTCTCCTCCCAGGGGCCTTCAGGCACGCACCCCTCCTGCACGTGAGCATCTGCCACGGGACAGATGGAGCCCCGCCGTGGGTCCCAGGATGTGGTGCGCACAGCCCTCGTCACCAGGAGCCTCCCGGGGATGGCCGGGGATAGCCCAGCACCCGCTCCTGTTTCATGAGAGGATGAAGTCCCTACTAGGACTGGGGCAGGTGGCTAGTTTCCCAGCTCAGAGGGGCCAGACGGGAGCAGCCTGGGGTTGAACTGGGCCTCGGAGGTCACCCGGCTTCCTCAGAGGCCAGTGCCCAGCAGGTCCCGACCTCGTGGGGCCGCCTGGGGGCATGGGCCCCAGGGTCCTGCAGCCCAGGACTGGAACCCTGGCTCAGTCCCTCACTGCTGCCTGGGCACCTGGTGGCATGGGGCCTCTTGGAACCACTTCCTCGTGGTCCCCATGGGGACAATCGTGCTGCCCCGGGGACCCTTCCGAGGTTGGCATCAGATGGTGTGATAGTGACCAGTCCTGCCTCATGCAATCCACCTCCTGACCGTCCACTCCTGGGAGGCGGGGGCTGTCAGAGGCCCAGGACTGGCCGGGGACAGAGCGCAGATGGCACAGGACCCGAGCCCAGGGCTGTCCGACTCCCTCTTCTCCCCTGGCCACACTGGCTGCCCATGAATCCTCTGCTACACATGGAACACTCTTGCGCTTCTCACATTCCTGCCTCAGAGTGAGGCTGCGAAGAGCCCGCAGGCTCGGAAGGGGAAAGCGTTTCAAATGGGACCACACGGGCACGGGCAGAGGCCAAGCTGAGCCGCACACCAGCTCTGTCCCTTGTGCTGCACTGAGGGGACCTCGGGAGGCTCCAAGGGTGCCACAGAGAAAGGTGACTTCTTCCCTTATCAAGGCGACCTCCTCCCCGGCAGCCTAGACCTGCCTGGAACACAATGAATGACAAGACCTCGGGGAAGAACCCATTTCTCAGGTGGCAAATCAAGGCTCCAGCCTCCTGCCAGGTCAGAGTGAGGCGCTGCACCCCAGCTCAGCCCCCCTTGTCCATGTCCGTTGTCATGTTCCCCACGGACCTGGAAAGGAGTTTACCCACACCTCTCCCTATGATTCCAGGGTTCAAAAATTAAATAATTAGCTTCAGACTAATGTAAAATGAAGTCAGATGCAAAACATCAATTTAACACAATTCTAAATTAAACTACAAACCCAAACACACCACAGCTGAAGTCACAAAGTGGATGCACATGACTGAAACCAAACAGGAGTCCGAAGTCTGAGTAACCAAATGTACAAATACAAAAGATGCAGGTACAAGCCCAGATCCAAGCTTACAGTCTGATTACAAATATAATTGTGCTAACAGCGGCATTCTACTTGGTACCTGACACTGAAGATCTGTCCAGTCTACTGACTAGCACCATAGCTGAGTCAACTTCACCAAAAAAGGAAAGAAATGACCACTCGCTCCCTAAAAATAAAATCCAGTAAACCTACAAATACACTGGTATATGAGAATCATTAAGTTATGAAAAGGTGTTTTAAAAATTAATCAGAGGTAAGATCCCAGATCAAACACACAGTTCACTCCACAGCCATCAATTTCAATCCTTAATGTGGTTCCTTCATCTTCAAAAACCTCCCTGGATCCCACAGCCAGGGGTGACCAGGCCTCTGGGGTTGAGGTTCTGCCTAGGCTCAGGGAGACCCCCACTCACCCTGCAGCCACCGAAGTGTGCTCACCCAGGCCCAGTGCCCGTGCCCGCCCAGGAGCCCTCCCTGGCCACCAAGCTCACCCAGAACAGGGGGTCTCTGCCAAAACCATCCCGGGAAGAAAGGTGCGTGCTGTGGAGACTCCCAGGCCGGGGGGGAGGGGCAGCTGACGCCCCCACAGGGGAGGCACATTCCTGAGGACACATTCCTGAGGACATTCCGAATCACAGGCTGCCATGCCAGGCCTCCCCCAGGTCGTATCCATCTCTGATGCTGACCAGGCCCGCTCTAGGTCACACACCCATGTTACCTTGTCTACCACTTACCCAGACCGGGAGAGAAACCGGTTTATTTAGATGTTTAGGCTATATGCACACCACGAAGTGCGCACCCCAGGGTGGAGTGGGAGACACTGTGCAACCCGCCCCCCCTGCAGCCCTTTCAGTTTGTTTACCCCTGGGGCATTCCACATGGTTGAGGGGAGCAGCAGCCCCAGGGGACCATGCAGCACTGTGCCCTGCCTCCCACTGAGCCGCCAGCCTCCACTGAGTCAGTGTCCCAGACGTGAGAGGTGGTGTGGCCCTGGCGGGTAGCAATAGCTCCAACAGGGGGCAAAGTCCTGAAGGCTCCCAAAGGGGAACCTGTCGGGTGAACTCCGTTCCCAGCCACACCCACAGGGCTGGGGCACCTCCTGCCAAGGACCCAGGGCCTCAAGAGGAGGGGTGCCCCAGGGGTTTGGGCACTGCTGCTGGGCTAATGGGAGTGGTGGCCACTGCAGGCACCACCTGTCTAGTTTTTAAGCTCTGTGAGAGACCTGCATGCACACGTCTGGTTGCAAACCCCAAAGAGTACCCACAGAGGCCTTGATTGCCGGTCAAGTGTCCCCCATGCTGCCTTGACCCCAAAGGCCACCCCTCCAGGATCGCCACTGTCTCCCCAACAAGGACTTGGCCCACACAACTTGATGGGACCCTGAGCTGGGCCTGCCTCTTGTTAATGATTTCCTCCCCTGTTAATTTTCCCCAGTGCCCAGCGTATCTGCCTGCACTTGGTTCCAGAGTGCAGCACACACTTCCAGGAGGGCTTGGTGGGACTTTGCAGGGCTTGGTCCAGGGACCCTGGGCCTCCTTCCCTGCTCTCCTGTCCAGGCAATCCTGGACCTTGCTCCACCAATTTCCAGGGCTAGACACTCAACCTCCTCCTGGCAGCACTGAAATGTGTCCCTGGTGCTGTCCCCAGGAAGCAGCTAGTGTGGGAGGCAGATTCTTAACAGCCTGAATGTTTTTTCCACCTCTCCCTTGCCTGGTCACCAGTCTGAGTGCAGAGTTCCTGGTGGAAACTTTCTCCCAGACTCCTGAGGCATCCTCTCCTGTCTTTCGTGTCACTGAGAGGCACCCAAGGCCTTTGACTCCTCCTCCTTGGGTCATGCCCCAGCCCCACCCAGTCTTCGGGGCCCCCACATTCACTTACTGAGCTACATGCCCGGTGGGTCTTCCTGTCTGCTTGCTCCTGGTTTTCCCGTCTGCACATGGCTTTGCACTCATTGTTGGGTAATTTCTCCTATTCTGTTTCAGTGTTGAAATCTCCGACATTTTCTCCTAATTTCTTACCTTTCCTCTTCTGCTTTTTCCATCCCTTTGCTGTCCCTTTGGGAGAGTCCCTCTACTCCATTTCAGACTTTCCACCAATCTTTCCTCATCATTTTCATGTCCTACTCTCTGAGTGCAGAGTCCAAGCTCTCTCCTGCCCTCCTGTTACTCTTTGTTCACAGAACCCTGTTCTTGTTTTATGGATGCAACATCTTCCCTCAACTTAGAGGACAAGGATGCCATTTTCTCATGAACACATTTCCTTCTGCTGCTGGCCACTGGAGTTGGTTCCTACACACATGCATTCCTCCTCTGCCTCTAACCCATGGGGTCTGCCTCAATGTCCGCTTCTGTTGAGGGAGGAGGCATTGTGCTGAAGGGTGGCCTTGTGTCTGGGCACACATTCAAGGGCACACACTTCTGTTCCGGCTCTCTGGCCCAGCCCAGCCCACGCCTGCACCTGCAGCCTCTCCCCCAGGCCACTGGCTTCTGCAGAGGGGATGCTCGGTTTGTTGCTGGGATGCGGAACGGACAGGGCCAAGAGCACAGACTCTCCTGGCAGCTGCCCTCCAGACAGAGCCAGCCAGCTGTCCCTGTGATTGTATCTCAGAGACGGGCAGACTTCCCCAAGGCCACACGGGCCACAGAGCAGGTCTGCCCCAGTAAACACGGCCTGGACTTGCAGAGCAGGAAGCTCCTGCAAAGACACACGGTGGCAAGAACTTCGGGCTGTCTGTCTGCCAGTCCCTCTGTCTCCCTACAAGTCTGCCAGCCATTGAGGGGTCGGGACACTTCCTGTCCACGTCCCCATGACAGTGGTGCTCACACTCTGAGCTGATGGTTGAGTGCCTGGTGTTGCTGTGGGCTCTGCCCTGGTCTCACCCCGACGCTGTGTCTTCCTGGAGAGCCCACGGTCCATGCCTGCAGCTAACCTGCACGGGGCCTCTGCTTACAACAGGCAGAGGCCGTCGGGGCCGCCCCACAGTGGCCCTCAGCTCTGTGACACTTTGCGTGACTCCTGCTCAGGGCAGGCTGGAAAGGCCCCCACACAGGGCCGTCACAGCTCACGGCATTCACTTTCTCTTTGCTGCTAAATACCCCATGATTGGATGCAGGTGGGAGGCAGGGGAAGGAGGGATGTGCAGTGGACCGGACGTGGTTCCTGCAGCTTTGGATCTGGCAGGGCTGGGGGCTGCTCTGCTCCAGTCCTCCAGCACTGCATCCTTCCTTCCCCACAGGTCAGCTTCTGGGGATGCCGCAGCACCTCATTTCCTGGCCTGTGGTCACAGCTGCCCTTGTCACCAGGACCCACATTATGCTGCACATGTGACTTGTTACCCCTCAGGTGAGGCTCATCCCAAGGCCCCCACTCTGCCTGGCGGGCTCAGCCTCCTCCCTAGCACGGCCCGTCCAACCTCGCTCAACCCACAATGACACCTTTGTACGCAGGTAATTCTGCCTGGCTGTAAATAGGACCTGGAGTCACACATAACTTGGGGGCAGAATGTGGCTTTGTAAGTCACACAGGAACAAGATCCACCTGCAAGGTGGCCAGGGGCTTAGCCCAGTGGCTGTCATCCTGGGGCAGCCTGGACATGTCACAAGGTTCCAGGCCAGGATGACACCATGACAGAACAAACGAGAACAAATACCCAACAGGCCGACGCAGGGAAGCCTAATGTCACTCCTAGAGTCACCCTTCACTGCAGGGTGGGGAGCCCCTGTGTATCCAGCCTTGGCCACAGCTGTCTCAGCTGCATCACCCACCTGCTGTTCCCAGCTCCTGCCTCTAAGTCCAGACACCCTACAAACCCCGATCCCACCCCAGGCCTGGCTGGCACCGCAGGGGATCCCCAAAGGAGCAGCAGATGGGGAAGCAGAGCCCTGACTGCAACCAAGCCACCCTGCCCGCCAGCACCCTTGGGTGCCTCCTGACTGGGGAGGTGAGGCAGGCCTTTCCTCTCCGCCAGGTGAAGAAGCAGCAGCAGAACTCGACCCACTCGGGCTGGTCGCCAGTCGCCAGGAGGCAATGGGGAGGAGCCAGGCCTGTCCAACCCAGCTGTTGTCCCCAAAGCGGAGACAGGCATGCAGGGTTTCTGGACTTGTCCTCAGACGCTGCACGCAGTTGGTCACCCGAGCGGAGCTGCCACAGGCAGCCATTCTGACCCAGAAACCGAAACCAAAACCCCAGACAGGAGCAGCCTGCTGTCTCTGGGTAGCAGAATTCAGCCTCCAAACAGGTGTTGCGAGGACCCCCATCAGCCGTGTCACCTCTGGGCCTGTTTCCCCACGTGGGGTGGAGCCAGCACCCGGCGGTGAGCTGATAGTGGGCTCCTCTGGACTGTGGACATGGTGAGAGCAGGACCTGTGTGGTCTGTAGCATCCATGCTCAGGGCAGGAGCCTAGCTGAGCTAACACCTCCAAAGGACACAATTCTGCCACCCATTTTACAGATGAGGACACAGAGGCCCTGAGGCGTAAAGAACTTGCTCTAGTTCACTCCAAGCTGCATTTGAACCCAGACCTGGCAGACAGCCAGATCTGTGACGCCTGGCTGGGACCCTCCCACTGGTCCCAACAGGCCCCACAGGTGGGGTTGGGCAGCACAGGCACTTCTAGGTCCACCTTAGCCAGTGCACAGACCTGGCCACAAGGGCTCAGGCACATCTGGGTGGGGTGTGGAGGCCCCGAGAATGAGCCTAGGCGCTGGCTCCAGGTCCATGCACTCACCCAAACTCAACAGGAATTCCTGCTCCCGTTTTACAGATGGGGAAACTGAGGCAGGTCAGGGCAGACACTGTGCACGGTCCGCACAGCTTCGAGGAGCTTCCTGCACCTCCTCAAAGGAGGCAGGGCTGACCTGACCTGGGGTGGAAGGCTGTGTGTGAACGCCTGGGAGTCCCTTCCCTGCCCCTGATCTTCTTCCCAAGGGTCCCTGCGCTCCCCGGCTGCAGGTCCCTGCAGGGGCGAAGGCGCTGCCGGGTTCAGGCTGGGGGTGGTGGTCGGGGGACACGGGGGTGGGACGCTGAGGCCCAGGTGGTCGGGTCAGGGCCCCTCCGGGCCCGCAGGCCCCGCCTCCCGCGGCGGGGCACAGGCGGGGAGCGAAGTTGCTCGGACCCCAGAAGGGGGCTCGCGAAGGACAAGGGAGCAGTGCCAGTGTCGCCGCACGTCCCCGAGGGTCCCCGAGGCGGCTCCCGCTCGGACTCACCTGTGCGTGCGCCGGCTCACCTGCGAGGTCGAGCGGCACGTCCAGCCTGCAGCCCCGCTCTGCTCCGCCCCTGCGCCCTCCCCACTTCCTGGGCGGGGCGGGGGTGGGGCCAGGTGGTTCGGGGGCGGGGCTCCGGGCTAGGCAGGTCCAGGTAGGCGGGGCAGTGCCGCTCCTAAGTCTGGTGTGCTCTGGCCGGAAATCCCAGCCCGGGCATTAGGGCAAGGGGTGGACGGGGCGGGGCACACCCTGGGCACCTGCTGTGCCCCTTATCTGGCACTACCTGCCTCACCCTACTCACCTGGGTTGGCCTGCGCCCACATGACGACTCCCCTCCTCCTGCGACTCCAGACCCAGTCACCTGGCCCTCCTCCTCCCACTCCGGCCTCCTTCCTATGGTCATTGTCTTTGCTCCATGCCACTTTCTCCAGGAAGCCTTCCCTGAAGGAGCCAGGCCTGCGGGAGCCTCTTGGCTGTGGGAGGATCCTGCCTCTTTCTGGCCTTGCCACCTGTTGGGCAGCTCCAGCCAGGAGCACATGGCACCCAGCCCCTTCCCCTGGCTGAGTCACCACCATCCCCCTGTCATAGATGACCAAAGCTTGGCAAGGAGGGGCTTGCCGGGTGCACAAGGCGGGCCCCTCGTCGCTGACCCCTGGGCGGGATGTGAAGGCACCATGTTCTACAGGGAGGGGCGAGGAACTGTGCTCCCCAGGGTTGTAAGAGGGGCTGGCAGGTCTGCACTGCGGCCCCAAAGGCCCTAAGCCTGGGCCTGAGGGTGAGCAGGAGTTGGGCAGAGGGGCGGAAGAGGGTTCTGCAGGCCGCAGTGAGTGCAGAGGCCTTGGGCTGAGGAGGCAGAGCCAGAGCCAAGCACTGGGCCCAGGGAGACCTGGGAAGTGGGGAGCGGGGCTGTGGGCAGCAGCGGGAGCCAAGCACAGGGACCACGCTGTCCAATCTGCCGAGTCTGGCAGCTGGGAGAGCTGGGCAGAGGGGCGGAGGACCGGGAGACCTTCCTGCCTCTGCTGTCTGCTTCAGTCTGGGGCTCACCACGCCCCAAATCAGACTGCTACCTGTGCCCGGTTGCTACCCTCTTCAGTCACTGTGACATTGTGATATTGACTCCACAGTGCCCCAAGATGCCTCAAGATCCCCCTCAACACTTGGCAGTCAGAGTAGCCCAGGATGGTTGAGGCCTCCCGTCCAGGGAGACCACCCCGTGGGCACAGGCCCAATGCCTGGTCCTGGGGAGCCCCTGAGCTGCGCTTGGCCCCCACCCTGGCCTGGGAGGGCCAAGTGCCTGTGTGCAGGTGCCACCTGGGCGGGGCACAGGCCCCGTGGGCATCGTGAGCAGGGGAGGAGCTCAGAATTGACCCGGGCTGCTCAGAGGCCAAGCCACCTGGGGTGGGGTTGAATCTCCGGGAAGGGCGAGTGGCTGCTGCCCTCTGCGGGCATTGCGGATACTGCACCCACGGGGAACCCTCTGGGCCCGATTCGGTTCTCACTGCCACCTGCGCTTTTCTCAGAACCTGCTCTGCTGCCCCAGGCCGCCCCGGCCCAGCCTCTGTGTCCCCGGCCTCCGGACACGCTGCGTGGGCTCTGCCTCCAAACTGAGCAGAACCAGGTGGGTGGCGGGTGGCGGGAGGCCGGCAAAGGCCCCAGGGAGCCTCAGAGTGACAGAAGACAGCGGCGGAGGGGAGACCTTCCCGGGACCCCAGCACCTGGCCACCGAGGGGACCGGTGCATCTTCAACACACCACGAGAGCAGGCTTGTTGGCCAAAATGTGCATTTCTAGTGGAAAGATCGCTCCAAAAAAGGTGAAATAAAGATGTTTTCAGACCGAAGTTGAGATTTCATCACCAACAGACCTCGACTACAAGAAGCGTCTAGGCGAAAATGTTCAGGCTGACAGAAAACGCCGGCAGGTGTACGCTCAGCTCGGTGCGAGGAAGAGGAGCCTGCCAGAGGCCGCGAGGGTGGCGTGTAGAAGGGGTGTTTCCCTGTGCTTTACTTTTTTCTTTGAAATATATTGTTTAAAGTGAAACGTATTACAATAAAAGCACAAGAGACAGGCAGAGACAATAGAAATATTGTAAAGTTCATATATTTTCCATACAGTGGTGTGACATCATAGACAAATGATGACAAGGAAAATACTGAAAACACTAGAACAGACACTAAAAATTAAGACAGAGGCATAGCTAATAAGCCAAGAGAAAAGACAAAACAGAATACTAGGAAATATTGATCCAAACAAAAGTCAGGGCAACAGAGAGAAGACAACAGTTTGACAAATCAAAAACAAAAAGCAAGATGGCCATCTACATCCATCTATTTCAATAATTATATTAAATGTGAGTGGGTTAAACATAAGCAATTAAAAGATAAAGACTGTCAGACTGGATGAAAGCAAGACCAAATTATTTGGTGTTTATTAAACGAGAAGATTCAAACAGACACAGACAGGGTGAAGATAAAGACAAAAGAGGGTGAAGGTTCTACACAAACCCTGGTCATGAGAAGCCCGATTGGCCATATCAGCGCCAGACACATAGACTTTGGAAGAAGAACATTGCCGTGGGGAAAGAGGACATGGCGCAGTAAGGAAGGACTCAGTAACACACAGTAACGCACTTTCAAAATGCATGCAGAAGCAGATGACACGGACCAGACCGGAAGGGAAAACAGGCCCACAATGATCATTGGAGACTCCCACACCTGTTTCAGCAAAGGATGGAACAAGAAGGTAGAAAAATCAGCAAGGAGCTGAAGACTCACCCAGCTCCCCCTGACTGATACTTACAGAGTCTGTGCCTGGAAATGGCAGAACTCACCTTCTTCTCCGGCATGTACAAGGCGCATTCAGAGACAGACTGTCCCTTAGGCCATAAAGCAAAGCCTGGAACATTGATGACAGCCAAAATCCTGCAGAGCATGCTCTATGACCACCATGGGGTGGAAGTAGAGACCAATAACACTATGATATCTGCAAGATTCCTAAACATTTGAAAATTAAATAAAGCAAAGTAACCTAAAGGTCAAAGGAGAAACCACAGGAGATATTACAAAATACTTGGAACTGAATTATAAAGGAAAAGCAAAATCCGTAGGATGCGCCTGCAGCTGTGTCTCAAGGAAAATGTATGGCTTCAAATGCTTACATTAGAAAAGAAGCCACCTTAGAAATCAGTGATTTATACTTCTATCTTTAAATGTCAGTGGCAGGCAAGGTGGCACACACCTGGAATTCCAGCACTCGGGAGGCTGAGGCAGGAGGATCATCATGAGCGTGAGGCCAGCCTGGGCTGCATAGTGAGTTCAGCTCTACCTTGGAATATATAACAAGACCCTGCCTCAAAAGCAAAAAACAAAGTATAAATATTAGAAATATTAGTGTGAGTTAAAGCCAAAGTAAATAGAAGAAATAAACTAATAAATTAATGGAAACCAGCGTAGCAGGAAATAAATTCACAACAGAGAAAAATCAATACAAAAAATGGCAGTTGTCTGACAAGATCAATATGATTGATAATCTGAGATCACTCAAGAAAGAGATAAGACTGCAGTGGCCAACATGAGGATAAGGAGCCATCACCACAGGCTGAGGAGACAGGAATAGGGTGGGGAGTGTCTATGGTAGTGTCAACAACTCAACTGAATCAACCAAGCTCCTTGAAAGGTACAAGTTCATCCTAACTGGTACAAGGAGAGATAGAAGAAAAAGAAGAAAGAAAGAACTAATACATAAGCAGCACCTTTCTGCAGAGAAAGCGCCAGATCCTGCCAACACGGTACTGAATTCGGTTAATGGAACAGAAGAAAGCCCCAGTCTTACAGTCTTTCAGAACCCCAAGGAACAGGGCACACTGGCCTCATTTTCTGGGGCTGGTGTTGCCCTAATACCAAGATTGAGCATGTCACAAGGAAGGAGAACTGTAGGCCGACACCCCTCAGGGACGTGGGTGCAGACATCCTTTACAGGCTCTGAACACATCTCAACCAGCTGCATACGCGGTGGATACTGCAGCAAATCAAGTGCAAGTTTAGAGGGATATTTGAAAATCAATTGGTGTGATTCACCACATTCATGGGATAAAGGAGAGAAGTCTCGAGGTTGTTTTCCATAGGTGGAGAAAGAGCTTTTGACCTCGTCCCACACCTATTAGTAGCAAAGACCTCACTAATGCAGAGACAGAAAGCCACATCCCCCCAACCAGCCGGTGTGGGGTCTGCGGCAGGTGTCGGGCCTGGCTGAAGAGCCGTGACTTTTGCCTCAGGCTCTGAGCCAGGTCAAGCGGTCCGCTAGCCACTTCTGCTGAGCGCCCTCCGAGCCAGAGCGTAGGTGGAGAAACTCGAGCAGATGGGCAAGGGAGGCAGGAGCCGCTCCCTCTCTGCCGGTGACCTGGGTGTGGTCAGAGGACCCAGAACACCTATAAAGCTCTGCAGATGAGCTGGAACCCCTTCCAGTCCCTCCACTGTCTCTTCCCTGTTTTCCTTTCCAGAGGAAGCTGCCACACTGAAATGGGTATTTATCCATCTCTACATCCTTCTGTTCTTTTGCTATAGCATATACAGCCATAAAGTCTGCAATGTTGCTCTGTGTACTCTCTTTGGGTACTGGGATGGAACCCAGAGTCTCACATGTGCTAGGCAAGTGCTCTACCACTGAGCAACATCCCCAGCCCTTTCTATTTTATTTTGAGACAGAATCTTACCAGGTTGCTCGGGCTGACCTTGAACTTGCAACCCTCCTGACTCAGCCTCTTGAGTGCTGGGAGTACAGGTGTGTGCCACAGCACTGTGTGTCTTTAAATGCTGCAGATGATCCTGAGCAGAAGTCTGTGCACACAAGCTCCATGCCGAGTCCCAAGGGTGAAAGGGTGGGTGCATCCCAAAAGCTGGGGTGAGGCTGGGCCCCTACAGAGCTGGCCCGCAGCACAGCCATGGCCGCCTCTCTTCCCTGCACCTACCCTTGCCACCTCTCCCCCTCTGAGGCTTGGGGGGCTTGCTGCTGGCACAGAATTCTTCCAGGATGGCTGGCTGGCTGGTCCTGGGCTGAGCTCGGAGTCTGGAGAGCAGGGCTGTGAGACCCACTGGCCACCCGGGGCCTCCTGGTGCTGTGTCTGCAGGGGTTCCTGCCTTGAGACCGGGTGGGTGGCACTTACTGTTTTTGAGAAATCAGGTTAATCAATATCCGTTTTGCAAAGCGTAATTAGGTGAATTTTTAACAGGCATACGGCTCTGTAGCCACCATGTGGGCTGTTTCCGTCATCCTGGAAGCCACGCCATGCCCCTTTGCAGGTGACCCCGCCCCTCAGGCCCCCGAGGGGCTAATGGCAGCTCCTCGCACTCAGCCCCGCAGGTGAGATGCGGTCAGGCAGCCGTCACACATGGCAGTGCTCCTCCTTTGGTGCCCAGCGGGGTTCCTTCCTGCGGTTCCTTCCTGCCTATGTCCAGAGGCTGAATTCACACAAGAAGCCGGGAACTGCAGATCGAAGCAGCAGTGAGACTCCACTGCGTGCCGAGTGGGGCAGCTTGAAGGCAGAGCCACCACGCCTCCAAGTGCTGGCGAGGATGCCGGCAACCGGAGCTCTCAGCACCACTGGCGGAAGGCACGGTGGAGCAGCTGCTCAGGACACAGCGTGGTGGTTTTCTTCCAAAATGAACCCTATGGGCTGGGGATTTAGCTCAGCAGTTAGAGTGCTCGCCTCGCAAGTACAAGGCCCTGAGTTCAATCCCCAGCATCAAAAAAAAGAAAAAAAAAAAAAGGTTCAACCTCAAAATGAACCCTATGATCCGGCAATCACCATTCCTGGGTTTACTCAGAGGAGTGAAAACCTTACATCCACAGGAAGACATTCACAGCAGCTTATTTATAATGGACAAAAAGTGGAGGAGACCAAGACACCTTTAGCAGGTGGATGTGTGTGTGCTGTGGACATCTGGACAGTGGGAAGGTGTGGGGAGCCTGAATGCATGTTGCAAGTGAAAGAAAGGATTCCGGCCCCATGACATTCTCAGAGAGGAGAGACCATGAAGACAGCACAGTGACTGGGGTCTCGGGGTCTAGTGGAGGGGAGGAAAAGCAGGAGGAGCAGAACTTTAGAGCAGCGTGACTTCTCTCATTTATGGACTTCAGCATACCCGTCGCACACTTGTTGCAACCCATGGGACATCCGCGAGGGAGCGTCCTCACGCAGACCAGTGACAACATGTTAATTCGAGGTCATGGATTACAGCAGACGTGCCACTCCGGTGGGCGGCGCCCGCGGTGGGAGAGGGTGCACATGGTGGGGCCAGAGATATGTGGCACATCTCAGTGATGTCTGATCGATCTTGCTGAGATCCTAAAATGTCTCTAGAAAAACAAAGTCTGTTAGATAAAAAGCGCTTTGACCCACAGCCTGCTCAGCCTGCTCAGCCAGCCAGGAGCCGAGTTCGAGTGTCACAGCAATTGGCCCCACACGGGGATGGGTGGGGGTGTGACCACCCAATGGCCGTCCTGATTTGTGTCTCTGCTTCCAACTCAGGGCCAGCCAGAGAAAGTCAAAGTGCTCCCTAACCGGCACGGCACACAGGATGCCTCTTCCAGTGAGCCGCCTCCAACGTCCCTGGCTGACACCTCTGCCAGGGCCACCTGGACGCCCATCAAGCCCCACCCCTGCTGCCTGAGAGTCCCTGCCAGACCCGGGGGTCTGCGTCACTGTGGCCTCTGCCTGTATCTCCTTGGTGGCCTTTGTCCACTTCCACAGTTCATACATTCACCGGTGGACGGACACTGCTGTGGCGTATACTCTGTGCATTTAAACCTCTGCGTCACTGCAGGTTTGCAGCTCCCCGTGTAAAAGCTGATCTTCTCTGTCCCACCTCACGGGCTTCCTGGACCTTCCCGGGGTCTTGGGGGCCCAGGAGTCTGGGGGCTGTGGCCTCAGGCCCAGGGCGGAGGAAGAGCTGACTCCCTTCCTGGGTCTCGGGTCTCGGGTCTCGGGTCTGGGGTGGGGGCCCTGGGCCACCTCTGGAGAGTTCCTGCTTCCTCATCTTGTGACTACAGAGTTCCGTTCCCTCAGGCCCTGAACTGCGGGCGAACTTGCTCCTTTTTCCTTTCCTGAGTTAGATCAAGTCGTAGGAGGAGGCTGTGCGCGGCCGTGGGGATACAGCGCCCCTCCTCCTGAGCACCCTCCGCGGTCCCCGTGAGCACAGGGAAGCCATCCTGGTCCTGACTGCTGTGCCCGAAATGAGGACACATCTCGATTTTGGGAACTTTTTCCTCCGTGAGAAGTAAGATTGACAGTCCTCTCAAGCTTCCCAGCAAATAACCAACACGCTTACACTTGGCCCAAGACGGAGCTGAAGGGGAATGAAAAACCACTTCTTTTCCCAGAAAACAGATTCCTCATTGACACATTTTTTTCCCCTCGTTTCCAAAATGAGTCTTTTTTCCTCAGTCTTTTATGTAAGGAACCGGCCGCAGGACAAAGTGTACTTGTCAGCAATATTCCTCAGCCGCTGTTCCCCTTTCCTGCGTCCGACAATGGGGCCATTATCAGCCGCTCACCCGGTCCCGGGATTTTTCCTGTCCCCTCCAGGGCTAATGAGCAGCAAGGCTGCCAGGTCGAACAAAGTGGGGAGGTTTTCACTTGACTGGAGCCCCGGCGTGGTGAGCCCCGGGCAGGCCCTCTTTGGGGGTATGGGACACTGTCATTCGATCGCTTTGAGTGACTTCTGGGAGCACGGCCATCCATCAGTTTTGTGATTCACACCATTTGTCCTCCGAGAACGGAAACGTGGTTCCCAGAGCAGGGCCTTTCAAGCCGTCTTAGGGCCCCAAGCTCCCAGCGAACCCCACATCTGACCATCGGGGCTTAAGACCTCAGCGACACTTCGTCAGTCACGTCTGGAAGGAAAACGGCCCTAATACCGAAGTGCTTCCCAACCCAGGCCTGCACTGGGGAATGCACTCGGCTCGACGGTGCTGAGAAAATAAAAAGGCTCAGAGCCCCAGATTTGGGCCTGGGGATTTTGTGCCAAGATCAGCTTCCATTTCTTCCCTTTTTGGCAGTTGCAGGAGCTGCTGTTTGGGGGACCCCAGGCTCCCACTCCTGATGGCTTTCATCAGAGCATGTCCTGGCCCCTCGGTGGCCTTTGAAGACCCTGGGGTTCCTGGATCTGCGTTGAGGGATGGCGCCCAGTGGACCGCGTGTGCCTCTATCCCCCCATTCCTGCGAGTGACCTCCTGGGCCTTGTGGGTGCTCTGCCCACAGTGAGTGGTGCCACGTTGGGGTCTGGGCACAGGCATTGGGACTCCTCTCCTGTCCTGTTCCAGGGCCTGCGCCGCCACCTCCCCCAGCCACCAAAAGAAGGACAGAGGTTTCCCTCGTGTGAAATTGCCACCTGCAGCTCCTTTAACACCCAGAAAGGGAGAGCACCAACCCCTGCTGGGGATCGGGGTGGGAAAGTGCGATGCCTGCGCCCACGTCTGTGGCGAGGTGGGAGGGGAAAAAACACAGGCAGGATTGATGGCCAAGGGTGGGTGGCAGGGAAAGGCTGAGGTGGGGCTCCAGGGCAGGCAGGCTCTACTGAAGGCAGGGAGCCTGGGAACGAGTGGCGGCCATCCCCAAGGTCGAATCCACAAGGTCAATTTTATTATCAGCCTAGGCCACTTTCAACGTCTCTGAAGGAGTCACTGCTCGGGGACACCACAACCTTGATGCTGCAGTGACATCGTCCACTGCTTGGGTGTTAGGGACCATCCACTCCCTGGACCCTGGCCAGGCCTGCCTTCGGGAGCTCAGTGCAGAGGCCTGGAGATCTGCCTGGAGGAGGTGGCAGGGAGGGCTGAGGAGACAGAGCCCCGGGTGAATGGGCAGGGAGGCCAGGCCAGCGCAGGTGATGGGCGTGAACCTTTGTGTGACAGGAAGTGGACGAGACCTTTGTGGGAAGGGGTTTGGCTTCTGAACTTGACCTCTTGGTCAGAGCAGGAGGTTGGGGATTGGGCCCTGGAGGAAGGATTCCTGGGGTGCTGCAGAGGAGGGGCGCCTGAGTGAGGCCAGAGAGGCTCCCAAAGGAGGTGACTCTGCTTCCTGCAGCCCCAGGCCCTTGGCTCACCACCTGTCCACCCACCAGAGTGGCTCCAGGCCCTCGCTGGGGGCGTGAGAGGTGTGGGTGGAGACCGTCTCTGTGCGGGACACTCGGAAGGTTTAGGACGGGCTTGGGATGGGCCAGGGAGGATGGAGCCGTCTGCCACCTCCACAGGAAAGGCCGCTTTGCCAAGAGGCTTTGGGCAGGGCTTATGGGGCAGGGTTTGCAGTCAGCACAGGTGGAGGCAGGTCACTGTGCTGCACGGCTGGAAGCTGGCAGCTGCCCTCACTTGGAACAGCCCTGCCCGGCCGAGCTCGGGAGGACGGCTTTGTGTGCACCCCGACTCCTTGATCCAGGCTGGGGGGCCGGGGGCCTGGCCAGGCCCAGCCTCACCCCTGCTCTTCACCCAGCAGCTCGGGTCCCTCCCTCAATGAAGCTCGCAGGCCCCAAGGCTTAGAAAAGCACACCGATTTATTGCATATCAATCTCATGTATAAATTCATTGTAGCATCGGAAAGATTACATTTGGTATAGAGTCCTATTCTACAGCATTAGCCTCAAAGTCAGCATCTCCTAGGCTTTATCTTAGAGGAATTTCTCTACACAAGTACATTTGTCTTTATCACAAGCATCAAAATGAACTCTGCAAAATTGCTCTTTTGATTATTTTTCTACACGCCTGTTTCCTCTCCCACTGTGATTTCCGTATCAGTTAGGAACGGGGCCCTCGGCGTGGGCTTCCGTCCCGGACTCTAGTCTTGCCGTCGACCCTAATCACATATTCGATAAGTGCATCTACGGAATTTTCCTTGTCATAAAGATTTCACGAACAGACACCATAATGACTGCGGAACACGAGCCATGCACAGTTTACTCATAAACACAACAGAAGCATTTACAGTCAAGGGGGCGGGGGGCGAGCACCAGCCTCCTTCTCAATGGTTTTTTGTTGTTGTTTTTTAAACAGTGTGCGAAAACCAGACATGTACATTTGATTTTTTTTCAACACTATACAGTTCTAAAAGAGAAAACAAAACAAAACAAAAACAAAAAGAAAAACAAATCTGACTGTGATGGCAATGGGCACTCAGGTTTGGGACCCTGCATATGTATTTATATATACACGCATGTACTTCCGGTCACCGAGTGTACCTGTGTGTACATGCTCTCGATCACACATGTGCTGGCATCAGGCTCTGCCTCCCGTACGCCGGAGGGGAGCCACAGCATGCGAGAGGTGTGGCGGGGATGTACAGGGTGATTTCTTTTCACAACTGAATTGCACATGTGGAAACTCAAGCTGCCTTTTATTTATCTTCCTCTCAAAAGTGGTAATATGGATCAGTGACAGAAAAAGATAAAACAAACAACAAACAAATGGAATGGAGAAAGGAACTCTTCTCGGAATAATGCAAGAACATCTTCATCACAGTATCACTCGATGCTACAGAGACACAGTTTCATGGCTTCTGATACCCGGCCGGCTCCATGACCAGGGGCAGCTGCGTCCCAGTGTCCCCAGCAGGGGAGCGCTGTGCTGTCCCCCGGGCCCTGTCCCCCGACCCTGCGGCAATGCAGGGTGAGGCCTCCTCTCGCCACTCCAGAACAGCACAGTGAATACAGCTCAGTAGATTTCAGTCACTTGGGCGGGGGACAGGGACGGGGCCACAATCCAGTGCTTCGAGGCTTCGCGTCTAGAACACGTGATATGTACTTAGGAAGTGCTTTGGGATCACTCCCGGGAGGCGGCGGAGGCAAAGGAAGCCACGGCCTAGTCTGCAGGGCTGGGCTTGGGGTGCCTGATGGACCAGCTGTGCTCCAGGCCTTGGGCGGAGGCCTCGCCAGGCCCACCTGTCCACTGCTGCACACCCCCAGGGTGTGCGTGGGGACCTCCTGGGTGCCCCGTGTCCCACACAATTGTCCAGGAATGACAGTGGCAACTGGGCCCCAGGGGCTGGGTCTGCAGGGCTGCGGGAGAAGGGACCAAGAGGCCTCCTTCCGAGTTTCCTTCTGGGGCTGAGTGCCAGGATCAGGAGTCAGAGTCAGGGCAGCAGTCCAGGCAAACCTGGTCGGTGGCATCCCCAGCTTAGAGCCCCGACTCTGACTACTGTTCTCAGATAGTGGTCAGCAGGCCAGCTGTCCGGTCCCACTTCTGCCCATGCTACCAGTGGACATGGGCCCTGGGACAGGTTGGTGCTCAGAAGCCAGATCTCAGAATGCTCAGACCCAACCTGACTCCGCAGCCCCCAGCTGGTCTCCCAGTACCAAGGACACTGAGCCCAAGGGAACTGGGCACATCTGGGCTGGTGCTGCCACCAGGGCAGAGAAAAGCAGAGGGTGGAGCTGGCTGGGCATTGGGTGTGGCTAAGCATCGAGGCCACATTTCAGGGGTGTCCCAGTGTGGGAAATAAGTGCTTTCTTCGTCAGGGGTTCAAGGTCAGAGCCGCCCAAAATGCCAAGTGCTGGGGCCTGAGGGGCTGAGTGTTCAGGAGAGGCTGGACTTGCTATCACCATTTCCAGGGGGACAAAAATATAGGACTTAAAGGTGCAGCCAGGGCTCCTGGGAAAGGGGGAAGAGGATGGTAAGAGAAAACAGTGCTTGGGGAGATCAGTCCGGAATGACAGAACTGGACAGGGGACTCCAGAGGGTGGTCAGAGGGGAGCCCTCTCTCTCTGCCACTGCCAACAAGATACACCGCAGTCTCCATCCATCCACACTTCCCACTTTGGAGAGGGTCACATCGCAAAAAAAAGCACACACTGTATTCTTTCACAGAAGAAATCATATAATTTGGGTTTACAGAAATGGGGTGTTTGTATGTGAGGCTGGATTTTTACAGGGATCCCATTTAGATCAAGAGGAAATTGGGAATTCCTATGCCGGTACCTGGCAGGCCTGGATGCCGAGGATGCTTGCGTGGAGGTGTGAGCCCATGTTTGCAAATCCGGACAGTATGGCCTTGGCGGTTCCTCCAAGAGCCTTTCCAGTCTGCATACACACAGGTGGTTCTCCATCTTGCCACGTTGCTCAGATTTAGCAAAGGGAGACTCCTTTTCCCATGATCTGGGGGTCTGCATGGTCCATGGAGCCCTCCTCATCTCAAGCGTCCAGGGCGAGCCTGCATGGCCCAGCACCCATGAGCAGGCGATCGTCGGGGGCCCGCAGCGGCCAGAATGTGTGTGGGACAACCCTGCTCGGACATGCCCTGTTGCCCCTGGGGACAAACGCGGATAGACATCTGCAGCGTGGCACAAATCCACACAAATGTGGCTTGTGTCACAACAGTTTGCGTTTCTTCTTTTTTTTAAGGGCAACTTGGGCGATTCTTTTCTCTTCTTGTTGGGATACTCATTACTTTTCTTTTCCAAACAATAAAATAAATAGAACACTTGTTTTAAATGCAAATGCAACTGAAACTCAAATTTAACAAAAACATATGATTGTCTGATAAGTGGGCAGCCATGACAGCAGGATTCGTGGGGGGATGCGGGGTATTTGGCACATTTAAAACCGCCCCACTCCCTGGTTATTGATCACACAACACACCTTATTACACGGTTTTGGTCCTTCACTAGATACTTATATTAACATTATTTCTTCACAATAAGAATGTCTAATGCCAAAAATACTGTTAAGGAAGAAATAAAATAAGAAAAGAAATGAATTAGAAAAAAATTACAAGTTATATACAGATTAAGGTAAATTCTATCAGGGAAAAGAAACTATTATTTGAAATTGGCCCCTATGGGAATAATTTAAAGCCCATCCGAAGGGAGAAGCAGACACATCCAGAGGGAGACAGTGGAGGTTCCTGGGGGTGTGTCCTCTCCGCCCTTTGTGCCAGGTTCCCTGGACCCTTCTGTCCTTGACCTTGTCCTGCCAAGAGCCTGCACAAAGAGTGGAGATGGTGGCCGCACGGTTGACCCAGAGTCTTAGGCACAGTAGCGCTTGGCGTCCTGGAGCGGGGCAACTGCAGGCCCCCCAGCGGGCGGCCATGGGGAGGACCTCCCAGCTGCCAGGGGTTTGTTGTGGGTGGGAGGCTGGGGACCAGAAAGCAGCCCCGGCTCTGCCTTCGGGAGATCAGAGGCCAGGGCCAGCCTGGGGGCGGCCGGGGTACAGACGGGGTAAGAAGGGCCACCGGGCACTGGCACATGCCTCTGCATGGAGGACCTGAGCCCCTGGCTCCTAACACCCCATACAGCTGGGGGGTCTTCAGTGGGCCCCGCAGATTCCTCTGCAGCCCACGCAGGTGCCTAAGGGTTCCCGGCAGAGTCTGCACACTGTTCAAGAGAGCGGCTCCGTGTCTGTGCCCCTCCTTCCATTTTCGGGCACCCAGAATCACCTTGGCTTGTACAAATAGAATCAGAGATAGAAAATTCTCCATTATCTACAGTATAAAGGACACACCCAAGCCCGGCATGGTTGCCCAGGCAGGCTCAGGTTTGCAAATAAGCTGAAATTTCAAAGCAATGCAAAATTACCTTTTAAAAAACAATTTGCAAGTCATTTTTTTTTGATTTTTTAAAAAATACTGTCTATTTTTAAAACCCACATGCTTAAATAGACTCTGTAGTCAATACGATTACCAAAAGGGTTATTCTTGTCATTTTCATTATGAAAATTGTTGGCGAGAGAGATCTCTGTCCTCAGAGCACACCGGTGTCTTCTGTCCCCTCCTCTGTGCCATGTAGGCACCCAGACGTGGCCGCCGGGGACTGAGATTCCACGCTCGCCCTGGCGTTGGTCCTCCAGGCAGCTCCTGTGACAGGGTCTTTGATGGAATGGTGTCCTCCGGCCCAGTTCTCAGAGAAAGCAAAGCTCAGCTGCTGCTTTAGGGACTTCTGGATTCTGAGTTTTCATCGGAAAAGTCAGCACTGGACTGTGGAGGAGTGGAGGGTGGGGCCGCACGCTGAGGAGTGTCGCCACGAGTGGCAGGGCTTTTCCCCAGCCTCTTCGTCCCCGCAGCAGGTGCGCTGGCTCTGGACTCTGGCCGTGGGGCCTCCAGCCGCTCAGAGGTGGTTGATGGGGTTAAAGGCTCCAGACTCTGATGCGGCTCCTGTGATGTTCAACCAAGCGCCCAGTGAGCTCTGGGAGGGGGCGTGGAGGGGCGCATCCTCAGAGAGAGACAGCATCATTGCATACGCCTGGGAGGAGAGGGACACACATGGGACCGGTGAGTGGGCTCTGAGATAGCACGGCTGAGCCTCGCGTGGCCTGCTGCCTGCCTGCTGCCCCTGGTCCACTCGGCCTCCCGGTCTGGACAGGGAGGGGGACAAGGGGCCAGAGAGGCCCAGGCTGCCCATGGTCTGCATGAGGAAAGCATGTCTGTGTGGGTGTGAGAGCAGGGAGGGAGGGCCATGCCTCCTGCCCAGAGGGGCACCAGGTCCCTGGTGGGGCTTCTGGGCATGCGGGCTCCCTTGCTCCTTGGTAGTGGCCGCTGGCCGGCAGTCATCTCCTGCCTCATTTCCTCGCCTGGTGATCAGCAAAAGCCTGATGGCTGGGGTCGGCACTGGGAACTGGGGGCAGTTAGTGCCAAGGCCTCATGCCAACAAGAGCCCTGTTTCGATGACCATGTGACACCACAGAGCTACTTCCAGAATGGGATGGAGCCAATGGAAGTATTCGGAACTACAGATGTGTTCCCAGCCTTAGCCCAGGGATAGCCTTTTCCTCTGAGTGCCAGGGCAGAGGGGACGGGACCCAAGGATCCTCTGGGCATGGTGTATGGGTTCAGGGCAGGGTGCTGGGGAAGCTGAGCTGGTTCCAAAGGTGAACACTCTGGACAGCATTAGTAACAGACGCAGACAGACACGCAGACGGCTCTTGCTGAGACGCGTGGGGTGGGAGGGCTGCAGAGCGCGGATGAGCCCCAGGCCCTCCACACTGCAGGGGCCCTTGTGGACCCCATGCCAGCAACCACTTGATGGAGCAGCTTCCTAACAGAAGCCAGGCCCTCTCTGGCTGGGATCAGACAGTGGGGAGACCCCAGCAGCTAGGTGGGCTAGAGCCTGCCTGTGGACATTTCCCACTGGAGAGGGGATGAGAGGAGAGCAACCCATACTTAGTATCTGGGACCGGCCCACACCTGTTGGCGCTCAACCTCTCCCGCCCAGCCCCGGCTTGCGGGAGGGCAGTGGTCCCTGGGCAACTTGATAGCTGCTGTGGGGGGCACAGGGTGCGGTGGTCCTGAGTGTCCCCTGGCCAGGAGGGGTGGCAGCCACTGCCACCCAAGCCCAGCAGATTGAGGCGGGGCTCTGTGGTACCTACCTGGTTCTTAGCCTGCCTGTACAGGGTCTGTTTTAAAGCCTCAGAATCTAAGGTGGAATTAAGCACATCTTTAACTTCAAATGCTTCCTCAGCTGCTCTGCAGAGGTCCAGCCCCTTCCCAAAGGTCGGCGTCGGCTCCAAGGCTAACAGACCGCCTTCTCGCTCCTCAACACACCTGCACCAAGGACCAGGGAGAGGGGCCTGGGGTTACTGCTCTGGCCGCCTTGCCCATGCCGCATGGCCGGCTCTGCACCCGCATGCACGCCACGGGTCTCCACGAGCCACATGCACAAGGGGACAGACACACGGACACATGGACACCTGGGGGGAAGCCACATGGATGCAGACACCGAAGGGCTGAGTTTGTGCATGCGAGTCTTGGGTGGCAGGTGGGAACCCTGGCCTCAGGGACCAGGGAGGCAGCTCCAGGTGGCTTTGGAGGGGCTGGGCTCCCCTCCCAGGACCTGGGGGCTGGGGAGGAAGCAGCAGCTCCTGGCCCTGACGCAGGGGACCATGGGAAGCTGGCAGCATCACGGGTATTGGAAGGAGGGAGTGAACAGTTGGGACACAGGGGGCTGGCTCAGGCCTCACTGCCTGGCAGTCGAGACCCCTGCATCCTGCTCAGCGAGAAGGGGTCTCCCTCCTGCGTTCCCTCCAGCCTCTCAAAGCCTGCAGGGGTGGGGATGGGGGTGGGGATGGGAGTGGGGCCCAGGGCCCTGACCCCACCATCTTCAGGACCAGCCATGGCCATGCTTGCTGAGCAAGCAGGGAGCCCAGGCCGGTGGAGGCTGAAGGGCAAGGTGGCCCTGTGATGCTCAGGTCCCTCCCCGGCTGATCCCTGGCATGAGCCTCCAATCTCCTACCTTCGGGTGTGGTCAAAGCCCACAGCCAGGGAGGCAGGTGGCTCCTCATCCTCCTCGTCCTCGTAGACACCCTGGGGCTCGGGCGTAGGGGACACGGTGTCATCCTGTGACTTCCCTGCCAGGCTGTCCTCATCCTCCTCCTCCAGATCCTCCTCCTCTTCTTCCTCCACGTCCTCTGTCTTCTCGCTGGCCAAGCCCGGACACTGAGGGTCACCATCCAGCTCCTGGATCTCTGGCCTGGGACAATGGGGAGAGGCTGGCTGTGTCCAGACCCCCGAAGGCTGATGACATGTGCTGGCCAGCTGGCCCCATGGCCCTCCCTGCACTGCCCAGAGAGCTGGCGCTTGGGGTCATCACCACGGAGCTCTGGGTCCTGGGGCAGCTGGTCCCCACTCTCGGTCCTACCTTGGTCCCAGGAGGAGGGGGGAATGCTTGAGAGGAGGAGAATAACCTAGGGCTGGTGGGGCAGGGCAGGGCCCCTGAGCAGTGGACACCGGACATTCAGGGGCTTCACAGCAAGTGTGGGTGGCTGGGCTGCTTAGGAAGGGGTCCTGGGTCCTGTGCTGGTGCTGGGATTGGGCACTGCCCAAGGGACACCCTCAGGGGAGGCTAGGGTAGAGGGTCTTTTAGGCCCGGCCCTGCCCAGGGCCTGGCATTGCCCATTTGTGCCTGTCCCCTGCCCTTTCCCACCATAAGGCTTGGGCCAGAGATCCCCAAGGAACATCAGGGACCAGATTCTGGAGAGAGAGGGCTGGGTCTGGACGTCTACACCCACTAGGCTGAGCTTGCTTCCGAGTGTCGGGCCCTCCTACAGCCCAGACCCCACCTCCAGGTGGAGGGAGCTGTCACCCGCCTCTAACTACTCCACTCTGCTTCGTCTTTACTGCAAGAATCCAGAAGCCAGGCCTGGTGGTGCACCCCTGTTATCCCAGCACTCTGGGCAACGTAGGGATACCCTGTCTCAAAACAAAAAAAACAAAAATCAGAAAGGGATGGGGACACAGCTCAGTGCCAAGGTCCTGGGTTCAACCCCCAGAACCACCACCAAAAAAGAAGCAGAGCAGGTGAGGGCTCAAGGGCTCTTGTTGCTCCAGAAGCATTGACCACAAGGTGAGTCAGGACATGCAGCCACCTGGGCAGGCATCCACATGGCAGAGGGGCATGGCACGTGGCACTGGACTCCTGGAGAGCTGTGCTCAGAGCCCTGTCCCTGGTCCCGACCCTGCTCCTGCCCACGGGATCGCGGAGGCAGCACTGGTCAGCACCTGTGGTCTCCAGGAGGCATGGGGCAGCTCTAGCACCAAGGACAGCATCTCCACAGGCCCAGCGGGCTGCGTGGACAGCAGCTGAAATGCGGGCCCTCGAGGTTTATAGGCGCTGTGCCTGCCCTCTGAGGTGGGTGGAACCTCGGCAGGTTTTGGGAGCCCGGGAGATGTCTCTGGTTGCCTGTGCTGGCAGCCAGTCCTGCACACAGCCCCTTTACCCAGCAGCGAGCACCTTGGAGCCCAGCAGGTAAACCCTGTGTCTCCTTCTACCCTTGGCTCACAGCGGGGCAACCCTGGGTCTGTGCCTGCTTGAGGGCAGGGTGCATGTGGCCTTCAGGGTCCCTCCTGAGAACAGGAAACAGGGCAGGTGGGTGTCCAGGTGCGGGCCGAGCATCCCTGTGGCCCTGGGTGAGCTTGTTTGCCATCGCTGCCCCTGGAGAGCTGGGCAGCGGGGAGCACACTCTCTTCCTCACTCACGGGGTGTGGCGCCCACTGGGACAGCACAGGCCCTGGCTGAGGAGGAGCTGGCGTTCCCAGACAAGGATGCTGCCACAGCACAGGGGCTGCGGCTCCCAGAGCTAAGGAGGCGGAGGCTGAGGTTGAGGTATGCCCTGTTCCTGCTGGGCTCTGGGGACCTGTCCAGGCCTCACCCCAGCTTCCAGTGTCTCTGGCAGCCATTGGCACCCCCTGTCTGGGAGACACACTGATCTCCCCCGTATGGCTCCTTTCACAGGCACCCCAGCCCCACCGGACCAGCAGTACCCCTCCACCCAGGAGAACCTGATCCTAAGGTAGCCACTTCTGTGTGGACCCCATCTCCGCACAGCCACACTGAGTTCTTGGGGTGAGGACTCAACAGGTGAACTCAGGGACACAGTACAACTTGAGGGCTTATGTGTGGGAGGTCACGGGGCCAGGAAGCCTGTAGGCCTCAGATTCACTGACCTCCAAGGGAAGGGACAGGTTCTGCACAAGAACCAGATAATTTGAGTCTTGGTCCCAAAGGGGACTGCCAGTGCCCTCACCAGGCCGTCTGAGGAAAGGCAACAAATGCGGGGACCTCCTGAGACGTCCCTGGGTCTCAGGACAAGGGCAGCTGGGTCCTGGCAACCTCGCCTCAGCAGGATAGGCTGGGGTCTGGAGGCTGAGCCCCACTTGTTCTGGTGTCCTCGAGGCTGTGATGGGCCGGTGCTGTAGGGACAGCCCTGCTGGAAAGCTCCCTGGCGAAGACGGAGGGTCAGGAGGGCGGGGGTCCTGTCCTCACCCAGGTGCTGCGAGGCCTAGCTGCCCCTCTTCTTCCCAGAGACACCACCCATCCTGGTGGCCACAGGGAGCAGCACCTAGCCTCTGGGGGCCCCAGCCCCTCAGTACCCTGGGTCCTGGCCCGCCCCAGTGAGGGCGTGAGGAGGAATCCTCATGTGTTCTGGTCTGGCTCTGCCTGGGTTTGGGGGAGCTGCAGTTTAGGAGTTGCCTTTCTCAGTGAGGGCTCAGGGATGGCTGGGGGTGGGGCCTCTGCCAGGCAGCTGCTCCACAGTGGACAGCTCTCCAGTGGCATGCTGGGTTTCCCACGGAGCCAAGGACGGGACACCTGTGCACTGGGCGGGCTGCACTCTGGGCCCTGCATGAGGTCAGAGGATCCTACAGGTGAGGCCACCTGCCCAGGGACACTGCATGAGCACTTGGTGGCAGAGTGGCCTAAGTGCTTCTGTCACTGACTCATGTTTCCTGGGCCTCCCACCCCCACCCTGGGGCATCAGCGACAAGGAAGACATTGCCCTGCCCTGGAGGAGCAGATGGACCCGGCATCCCGGCATCCCGGTTTGGGTTGAGCCCCATCCTTGCTTGCTACAGGTGGGGGCTGCACCCTGGTGCTATGGCCAGTGCAGTCTGGGTGGGGCCTGTAGGGCCTGGCTGCAGGGTCTGGGCTGGCCTGGATGGGAACACCGTACCCCATGTCCGTGAGCTTCGGGCTCCCTGCTGCAGAACCAGGGGTCCCTTCCTGGGCCCTCTCAGGGTCTGTAGCACCTCTGCTTCTCAAAGCTGCTCTGGAGCCGCGTCAGCCCAAGAACAACCCCCTTCCTGGGGTTCCCAGCACCTTCTGGATGCTGAGTGCTGGGTGCTAGGAGGTCAGAACACCCCGCAGTCCTGAAGCTGAATTCTGCCATTTTCTGCTTCCCTCTGGAGGTGCGTATGTGTGTGGCTATGTGTATACGCATGTACACAAGCGTGTATCTATGAGCATACACCCATATGTACACGTGTGCATGCACATAGGTATACCATACGTGTACACATGTACAAGTGTGCCTACCCTCATGCACACAGGTACAGTGCACATGTGTGTATGCATATGACTGCATGTGTATATGCAGGATCTCTGACTCAAAGGTTCCTCTAGACTTTTGGACTTTAAGATGGTGTGGAAGCGATATGCACTTGGCAGGGACCGCACTTTGAATCAGATCTTTCTCCAGCCGGCCACATGGAGTACAGTACTGTCTCATGGTGCCAGGGTGCTGGGAGGGGAAAGGACCATTGCTTCACCACACACTGCATGGGCAGTCTCTGGATGCAGGTGTGCCGTAAACTAACAGGACACCTCGTGCCATCAGAAGCAGGCTTTGTGCCATGTGGATTTGGTCAGCTGCAGGCTCTGGGCACCTGTGAGGCAGGCTGACTAAGCCGTGGGGTGTGGGATTGGCGGCGATGAACACATGTGTGGTTTACAGTATTTTCAACTCCTGACGGGTTTGCTGGGACGTGGCCCCATTTTAAAATGAGGAGGCTCTGTGTACACATATGTGTTCGTGTGTACACATGACCATCAGGAGTGCCCCGGACCGGGCAGACATGCTGGCTGTGGTGGACGCAACCGGGCCTGTGGCAGCTTACGCCTGGCACATTTGACCAGGCGACTCTGGCTCTCGTGTGGCCCCCACGCAGCCTCTCACTATGTGCTCCCATCTCATGGGTTCCCTGGCTGTGCAGGGTGCACACACTCATCACCCCTGCAGGTGGAGAGACTGTAGCAGGCAGGGGCAGAGCCTAGAATCTGCCTGCACCCATGTGTCATCTTACCGTTTGTCTGTTCGCGTTGCTGCCTGGTTCATCTCACTGTTGGCAATGAAGTTTCTGATCTCAGAGAAATAGGAGTCTTCCTTCTCATCTAAAAGTGCGTGGTTGTCGGACTCAGAGGTCGGGGAGGAGGCGCTGGTGCCCAGGTGGTTGGTGAGGACCCCGGCATGTTGGCCCACTGTGGACGGACACACAGGCGGTGTCGGGGGCGTCCTTCCTGGGCCCTCCCTCCCCGGTCGGGGGGCACACAGCAGCCCTCCAGGAACTGCTCCTGGGCGTCCCCAAGCACTGCCCGTGGCCCCGTGCCCCCAGCCCACCTGGCGCGCCCTCATGCTCATGCTTCTTGAGGTGCCGGTCCAGGTTGGTCTGCTGGCCGAAGCAGCGGTTGCACAGGTGGCACTTGAAGGGCTTCTCCTTGTTATGGATGTTGCGCACGTGCCGCTGCAGGTTGGAGGAGATGCTGAAGGACCGGTCGCAGTACTTGCACCTGGAAGACAGGTGCCCGGGGTGATGGGAAGGGGTCCAGAGGGGTCCTTGGAAGGGAGCTGTCTTCTCCTAGGTGTGCGGTGCGGACCTCAGCATTGTCTCCACCTCCTGCCCAGGCCTGCAGGCCCACATGCTCCTGGCAGCCACAAGAGGGCGACCTTGCACCACAGAAAGATGCTCCGAGCCGCCTGCGGGTTCCAGGGTGGAAGGCAGAAGAGGAGGCTGGCCCTGGCCACTTCCTCCGCAGCTCCGAGGACTTGGCCCGGGGACCCTGGGTGGCCAGGTCCCTGGTCAGGCCCCATCTGACTTGGGCCTCTCTGTGTCAATCTAGTCACGCTCCTAGCTGCTCTGAGGGTGGGCTCCCAGCCTTGCTGCCCGCCCAGCTTGGATGGCACCTGGCCACGCAGACCCTTCTGGGCACCCCTGGCTCCCGCGTGCCTTCTTTATCGTGTCCCCTTCTGGGTGGCAGGACCTCACTGGCCCGCACTGTGCTCTTGGAACACCAGAGGAAGATGCCCTCCTGCACCTATTGGAGCCCCAGTTTCCTGCCTGAAGGTGGCTGTCACACACTGGCTTCTTCCATGCAAAGGATGCCCGGGTGTGGGCCCTTGTGTTGGGCACCGCCTGTGGCCTGGGCTGGGCACCTGAGGGCTGTCCTCTCCACGTCACAGCGGCCCCAGGGGTGCTCACTTTGGGTAGCAAGAAAAGCCCCAAATGAAGAGAGCGAGGTGTGGGCAGGGCGTCAATTAAGGAGGAAGCTTGGGTTCCTGGGAAGGAACAGCTGCTCCATGGGGGCCTTGCTGCTGCTGAGCAAGAGGCCGTCCCCAGGTCTGTGTGTTCGGCCAGACACTGGCAGAGGAGACCCTGCCTCTGTGGTTTGTGCTGTGCATGTGTGTACGGGTGCAGGGTACACATATGCCTGTGCACATGAGCACACTCGTGCGCACCTGGCCATCAGTGCCTCCAGAGATGCTTACCTGAATCTCAACAGTGCAAGAGCACTTGGAGATTGTGTTTCTGTGATCGCGCAGCTTCTTACTTGGAAAAGAAGCAGGTGCTGCTACATCCGTGGCACCACCTTGGTGGGGGCAGCGTGGGGTTTATGTCCACTCCCAGGTGGTCTAGACACAGTGTCTCGCCCCCCAGTGGGAGGGCCAGGGCTTCACAAGCCCTGGTTGCCCCAATTTAATGCTGGTGGGCTGGGCTGGGGCAGCACACTGGTCACCAGCCCTCATGTGGACAGGGACTTGCCTGATGACATGGGGAGGGCTGTGTAAGAGTGACCTTCACCAGGCCCAACACAACATCAGAGCCTGGGGCAGGGCAATGGCCCTGCTCGACATCAAGCTGGACCCAGAGCCTGCAAGCCCCTGGCCTCCGGGCCATCTGATCATAGCCTAGGGAATTTGATGACGGTCCCCAAAGGACAGGGACCGCTCCCAGGCCTGTGATGCTTCCTGGGACTCCCTCATTTTGTTCTGGCTCTGGGGGCTCCTGGCCTTGCCCAAGGCGGGGCTCACCCTGGCTTGCTGTGACCCGTGATCTGCCTCTGGCTCTGCCCCTCACCAGGCCCAGGCAGGAGCCCATGTGCCGCATCCTTGTTCCTCCTGGAGTTGGCAGAGCAGCCTCGGGGCATGTGTGTGTCCCAGGAGCACCAGGCTTCCGGCAACGGGATCCAGTGAGACGTGGGGTTGGAGAAGGGGCGCACTGTTGGTGTGGAGGGTGCAGGGGCTTGGTGCACAGCTCTGGGGCTGGGAGGGCCGGGAAGGGCTGTGTGTTGTTTGGTTGCAGGGTCTTGACTGTGGCTTCTGCTGGTTTTAATCTAAATAAATGTCCCGGGCAGAGATGTCCATGTGAAATTTAGGGGGTTAGCGAGCCCAGGGCTGCGAGGGAGCAGAGTTTGCTCAGCAGCTGGGAGCTGAGCTGTAAATAAGCTGCCAGGTACCTGGGGAAATTTACGGTTGCACTGTGTAAAGGAACAGCGGCAAGCACCATGGGGAGGAGAGAGCACAGGCCGGCCGACCACAGCGCCCTGAGGAGGGGCACTTGGGTGGGGGGCACATGGGTGGGGGAGGGGAACCAGCCCCTGAGGCAGCAGCGCCCCTGGGTCTCAGCGGGCCACCACTGACCATCACGGGGTGGGGAGAGAAAGGAGACTTTGGACCCAGCCCTGAAAAGAAAAATAAACAAGAAAGAAGACATGTACGGGCTGCCTGTGGTCCTGGACAGACACGGAACTCGCCTCTCTGAACACGGATACAGCCCGGGTTCGGAGAAAAGAAAGGACACACAGCGCTCATCAGGAGTGTGGCCCTCAGAGAGGCATCTGGCAGGGAGGGCCCCAGGCCAGCCTCCAGGCCTCCATCCAGGTGTGGCACAGGCGCCCCCAACAGCCCGGAGATGTCCTGGCATGGTCTGGAGACACCAGGGCGCAGCCTCCTCATTCCCAATTCAGTCTCGACCCCTTTCCAACCAAATCCTGTGAGTCTGCATGCTGCAGTCTTAAGACACAAGGGCATCACTTGCTGCATCTCGCCCTCCAACTTCACCCAAAGGTGTTAAGGCTGGAGAGAGTGAGACCTGAGAGGGCACGGGGTGGATGGGCTTCCCTCCAGGGAGAGCGGAATCACCCAGACTGGATGCTGAGACACACTCTGAATGATTTTACATAAGCCAAGCAAGTATCTAAAAGGGAGACTTCCAGTTCGATTATCCTGTTGCTGGAGGAAACCAGAGAAAAGCCTGCTGACCAGGGGCCTGGGCTCTCCTAGGCACACTTGGGCACACCTGGGCACATGTGCACACACCTGGGCATGTATGCGCACATGCAATTGCAGAGGGTGTGAATGTGGGTGCTGCCACTGGGGCAGGGATCACACCTGTACGGGCGTGGAGGGGGCCGTGCTCTCCTCCGGGACTACGCCCACCACGGAGGTCTTCCGGGTTGGGCTCTTCCATCCTAAGATCCTTCCAAGGAGCAAAGCAAGCCCAGGAGTCACATAGCATCAAACCCCTCCACACCACCTGCCTTGAGCCAGATAAAGTCAGGATTTGCAACACAAACTTGCAAAGCAATTACTGTTACCAAAGTCAAAACTCTCAGATTGGAGAGAGCGAAAGAAATCAATGATAATTAAATTCTTCTATAAACTCAGCCTCGACCCTCTGGGGGCTCTTAGCACGCAAAACTGTCCAAAAGTCGGCTCTCATTACAGAAAAAGCACACGGCTTTGCTTTCTGGGAGGCAACCAGACCAAATAAATCTTTCTGTTGCTAGCCTTTGTTAAGTCGTCACTATTTCTGGAGGGGGACAAGGAGGGGCCAGGGGCACAGGACGCAGAACTGGTGGAGTGTCACCAACTCCACCAGGGCTGTGGCCTCCAGGGATGCTGAGGGGGCTCGGGGACAATGAAACGTGCAGTGCCATGTGGCCTCCCTCCCCAGGGATGTGTGCACGGAGTGAGCCTCCCGGGCCTGTGTCGTCCTGTGGTCACTTCCTGGTGACCCCAAGCTCAGGGTGACCACAGTACAGGAATCAAATGCCGTCAGCTTCAAACCAAGCCAAACCCTTTCTTCCCCAGCCTCGCTGGGCAGACACGCCCGGTGTGTTACTAAACCCATCCTGGCAGAGAAACGGGCACTTTCCGTGTGCCTCCAAGCGACAATCGCCTGAGCTGTGTTGACAGGCTCCCACCCAACGAGGCCCCAGGGAGAGAGCAAGACGGACCGTAGGCCGAGGCTGCAACAGGCTCTGAGTGATGGGGCATCTCTGAGCCTTGGTTCCTCATCCTTGAAATGGGGACGGCAAGGCTCTCTGGGGAGCTGCCCTGACCCCGAGTTCTATGACTGCCTCCCACTGGAGGTGAGGCAGATAAGTGGCTTCCCAGCAGGGGCTGCTGTGGCTCCTTTGTGAACCTTCAGGCGCCCTGTGCCTGGGATGGGGACCCACACTTGACCTGAGCCCCTGATCCCCAGCACCTGGCAGGTGGGGGAAGCTATAGTTGTCGGGAGAAGGGAGTGGGGATGGATGCCCTGATGACACAGGGGCGTGGCTCCAGGCTCCAGGGGGCCTGGTGTTGATGCTGAGTCCTGCCCTGGGCAGTACCCAGTGCAGCTGGAGAGCTGCTCCCACATCCTTCCCGTGAGCACGGCGGGACCCTTCAGCAGCTTCCTGGGCACTTCCTACCTCATCCCAACATCCTAGGGAGCAGGAGGCAAAGGGGCTAGGAGGGTCCCAGCGAGAGCAGCCTGTCTGCTGCTGTGTCTGCACAAAACAGGGAGCTAAAGGTGCATAGACTCACAGCCTCCCCGGGATCCTGGCTCCTACCTGTAGGGCTGCTCCCCGGTGTGCGTCCTCAGGTGTCTGGTGAGGTTAGCTGATCTGGGGAAGATCTTGCCACAGTACCTGGGTGGAGGGAGGGGGGTGTCAGGGTGACCTATGCTCTGCTTTCCCCAACACTCTCTCCATCCCGAGCCTGGAGGCCCAGGCCTCACATCTGCATCCCGATTTGCAGCCTCTTCTTCAGCCCCAGCGCCCAGCCTTGGTCTCACGGAGAAACTGGCTGGACCATGGAGCTGATGGACCAACCCCATGCCAGCAGCATCTTGGGCCCCCAACCCACCCATGGGCAGCACAGGTCCAAACCAGCTTGGACTAGCATATACTGGCATGACACAGCCACGGAGCATGTACTCCCAACACCACACCTAGCTATGCTCA
Source organism: Hystrix cristata (assembly GCA_004026905.1). NCBI lineage: Eukaryota > Metazoa > Chordata > Mammalia > Rodentia > Hystricidae > Hystrix > Hystrix cristata. The sequence goes on along the minus strand of PVJO010011367.1, from coordinate 10,198 downwards.
AGAGCTGTGAGTACACATGCATCCCTCTGTCCTCCTGGGGTCAGCTGGGGTGGCAGAGGCTGCACTGTGGGCTCACGGAAACCCAGCTCCAAGGCGGAAGGAGGCCCACTTCAGGTCGGTCGTTGGCAGAACCTGACCTCAAGCTTGCTTCCCAGCCACGTGAGTGCACTGTGGTGTGGCACCTCTCTGCCAGCACCCGAGGGACCTCACCTGCACGTGTACCGCTCCTTGCCCTTCCTGAGGATGGGGTCTGAGAGCGTCGGGGGTGGGGACCGGAAGCTGAAGGGGTGATGGGGCAGGGGCTGCAGGGGGCCGCCCGATTCAGCCTTCATGGCCGCGAAGCTTTCCAGCTTCTCCGTCATGGTCTCGATGGCTGACATCTGCTGGCATGAGAGGACAGAGTCAGGGATGCTCAGGGCTCAGCTGCTGCCTGGCCGCAGGGCATGAGCCCAGCCTGGGCGCCTGAGTACTTTAGGGCTGAGCACTTCCGCAGGTCCTCAGTGGATCCAGGAGTCTCCTGGGGCTGTCACCTGGCCCTTCCCTGGAACCCCAAGTACCGTCCAGGTCTAATTCGAGGGGCCAGAGCTGGCCTGTCACAACCAGCCAGGCTTGGGTGGGACAGGACTGAGGCACACAACCTGTTTTCTGATTCAGGCCAACGGTGCAGCTGGCGGACCCCTAGCTAGCACTTCTCGTCTAGTTTAGGTTACACATAGCATTATTATTACTATTACTATTATTATTATTACTATTTTGAGAATTGAGAAATGAAGATTGATACCGGAATTTCAGTTTCAAACACTGATGGCGCCCCAGGGAACTACTGCCACCTAGCTGCAGCATGTCATAATTGCAGGCGAATAGTAGCCTTCAAGCACATTCCAACGCCAAATGTCACACCACAGGACAACTGACATGGGCAGAGAGAACTGCCTCTGCTCCCTGGAGATGCCACAGGCTTGCTCAAGGAGGAGGGTGGAGAGGGACTGGTCTTTTCCACCTGATGGACAGAGTTCTGATCAAAGCCCCAGACTGGGTGGTGCCGCTAAGGTCTCAGCCTTGGGGACAGGACGACAGAGGGGACAGTGGAGCTGCTCAGGTCTCAGTGGCACTCCCTGTAACACTGCTGTGAATGCTACAGGAGGGAGGCTGGTCAGGGGCCACGGCAAGGTGGCCAGAGCCCTTGGGTTTGACCCAAAAGCTCAGCGAGGAAATGCTGGGGATGCTGGAGCCTTTGGGCCCTTGCAACACTGCGCACACCTGTGCTAGGCCAACATCTGAGAGCGCTGGTTCCACCCAGGAGATGCTGGGGAAGGCTGGCGAGGGTGGGCGAAGGTGGTACCTCTGGTGATGGAGGGCAGGGCATGGTGGGCAGCCAGCACCTGAAGCGGGCATGGAGGACTGGGAGAGGACGCAGAGGGCCCTTGTATGTGGCCACCTGTTGATGGGCAGTGCTGAGCGCCATGCCTTGCAGCAGGCATGTGGTCACTTGCAGCAGAACCCTGACCTAGCTGCCCTGAGGGAAACAGCCATCACAGCGCACTGCTGGGGTTTCTTGCAGCCAGCCCCAGCTCTCAGCCCCACAGGCCCTCATCTGAGTGCATGGTGCCCACCTTTGCAGGCTCTGTCTGCCAGGTGCCTACTCAGGGCACTGCTGGCAGGGGACAGAGGACTCTGGACCAATGCCCCAGGAGGCTGCACGCTGGAGCAGCAGACATTCAGGTATTTGGGAACAGTCCACTGGTTACTACAAAACACCAAGGAAGCGATTGGTGGATGGACACTGTGTCCCTCCACAGTGGCCCGGGCCTCCCTCCTGACCCTGGCCACTCCCTGGGATTCCTGGGCAGCTCTGCCTCAGTCGCAGGGATCCCAGCTTCACCCAGTCTCATCAGGACACCTTGCCCTGTACTCGAGGGCCACATGACTTGGTGATGGCTGTGGGTACCTGCACTGCACCAGCTAGCGTCATCACAGTGTGACCTCTGCTTTGCAGAGACAGACAGAGTAATAGGGGGCTTCTGCCTAAGCGACTGCCCACCCTCAGCCCACGTAGCACAGTGACCTATTAGTCATCTCTTCTCTGCCCCTTCCTCCTGGCCCTAGGCCACAGGGCAGGCAGAGGGTGGCAGCCAAAGGGACAATGGGCAGCCAGCCCCCTGCGGGCCTCTCTTCCTTAGGCCTGGGTGGGTCCCGCCTGCAAGGCTGCTCGCCCGATCAGATATTCCCAGCGGAGCTCCCCGCACAAACACAAACACAGGATGCGCCTGGCTGGCTTGTTGGCTCTTGCCAGTCTGTCCCGAGGAAAATCGGGGGAAGTTATTAACCAAACTGCACAGCCCCAAGAAACAATGGGAGGCGCTAAGTTTAGCTGTGAACTCAACCAGGGCCCAGGTTTCACAAACTGGGGGTTTGTCCATGGTGGGAAGCACCGAGGAGCTGCAGAACAATGCCCCGGTGGATTCAGGACTGTGAGGGCGGCCTGAGCGGACCCTGGGACCCTCTGGGTGGGGTGGGGGCCCAGGCACAGCGACCTGGGGCTCAGAGGTGGGGGCTGGGCCCCATGCAATGAGCACAGGCAGCCCAGGGTGCAGGACACCAGGGAGATGGCACCGTGAGTACCATGGAGGACGTGGCCTGGGCAGGCTGTGGGGTCTGTGCCCGGAGTCCACACCTTGGGGTCCCGTTCCCAGGCTCACGAGGAGCCCCCAAGGGCGGCCTCACCTCTCTCTGCCCCCGGGGAGGGTGCTCCCTCCTGCCATCGCTGCCCTTCGACGCACAGGCCAGTCTCAGCCCCCCACACCTGGGCTGCTGCAGGCCCTGCTCCTTTTCGTCCAAATCTCTGGGCCCCATCTCAGCTCTGTCACGATGCCACCAAGTTCATCCCTCTGGGTGCCCTGAGCTGGGGCCGGTGGGCCCACCTGAAGGCGGGGCTGCCCCACAAGGACTCTCCTTTTCTCCTCCTCCCAGTCCCGCAGTGACCTGTGGGGTGCACGGGGAGAGGCCTCCTCTGCCCCCAAAGGACAAGCTGGCCTGAGTCACTTAACGGGGTCCTGAGGACTTGACCCCCATGCCCACTCAAGGCGTCCCTGTGTGGAGGTCCGGCCTCCGCTAGGGTTTTACCTGAGGGTGGAAGAGCAGCGGGGAAGGCCGCAGGTACTTGTCCTTCAGGACACCCACTGGGTCCGTCACCTTCCGCTTTTCTACCCTGCTGGACGGCAACACAGAGGGTTACATACCCCACCGAGCCGCCCGCCCACCCCGCGGGTGCCCCGCGTGTACCCCCTTGGTCACAAGGCCACCACGTGGGACCTTGCCATACTGCCCTGCTGCCTCTTACGTGACTCCTCTGTCACCTGCCTGGACCCTAGTCCTCTTCTGCTCCCAACTCCCTCTGGGGCCTCACTTCCTGCCATCGCCCTCAGGCTTGCAGGGTCCCCCCAACACTCCACTGCCAGCTCCGCAGCATGTCAGGGGCCAGGAGTGCTCAGAGCCGGAGCCCTGGATCTTCTCTGGGAGACCCAGCAGCCAGCACCGTGGGGTGGGGCTGCCCTTTGGGGTCCCTGGAGGCTCAGGCCCCAATTTCCCTGTCCCTCTCGGTCTGATTCCCCATAGAGGCTGTGTTGCATTGTGAGCATCCTGACATGGGTGTCCTGGGAACAGGGTCCGGACGGGCCAATCTGGGTCTCCCCAACTCTGAGTCTTTACTTCCCACCCAGGGTGAGGGGTCTGCCTTAGTGCTCTTGTAGGGGCTGTGTCCAAGGACTTTGGGTTCTGCCCCGCAGAGGGAGGGGATGGGGGACGGGCTTTGCCACATGTGACAACCCTGGGCCCGAGTGGGAATTTCTGGGCCGTCTGCCTGTGGGGATCTGTCCAGGACCCCCAAGTACCAGGCCCACCCCAGGGATGCAGGCTCAGGCACTGCCACCCCCAGAGGCACTTGCTGGGGCCTGGGTGTACAGAAGTGTTGTGTGTGTATGCAACATGTGTGTATGAGTATGAGTGTGTGTGTGAGGGAGTCTGTAGGTATAGGTGAGTGCACACACACACAGAGAAGGTGTGAATAAGGGTGCAAGTGTGGCAGTGTTGAGTACGTGTTTATGTGAGTGTGACTGGGGAATGTGCATTTGAGTGTGTGAATGAGTATGTGCACAAGTGTGTGAGTGTATGAGTGGGTAAGTATGAGTGTGGGTGTCAGTGTATGTGAGAGTAATAGTAATGTGTATGTGTGTGCAAGAGTGTTAACATTTGTACAAGAGTGTGTTATGGTAGTATGTGTGTCCATGAGTGTGCAAATGAGTACAAGCATGTGAGAAGGGACCATGGCAGCCCTACTACAGTTCCTGCAGTGGCACCTCTTCCTCTCCCGTGGCTTCTGGGAGAGGTTCCCAACCCTAACCCGGGAGGGTGGGCATCCAGGGGTCACGGACAGAGCAGAGCCAGCAGCCCGCGCCCACTGGCTGCAGTCTCCCAGCTGCGGAGGTTTGAGGACATTGATCTCATCTTATTTTATTTATTTCTGACATTGCTGCGCCGCAAAGACTTTGGGCACCTTGTTTCCTATGTCCTAGACCCTGAGGCGAGTGTAACTGTTACAGTTTACCCCTGAGGACTCCCAGGATGCTCTCAGGGGGTGTCTCCACCTTCGGCACCCCAGTTCAGGGACAAGGGCTTCCTGGGCCACTTGCTCCCCTCCCCGCTTGAGCGCTGGTGGTGCATTTCTAGGAGGCGTGTAGACGGCTGCCTGGGCCATGTGGGAGTTGTAGCCCGGCCTCGGCCTCGGGTTGCTGAAGGCAGAGCAGAGGTTGCCCTCTGAGGCAGCTCTCAGCCCTCCTTCCTCTGACATAACTGTCTCTCATCTTTATCCCCAACATCCCAGCAGAGCAGTGAGATGGCTTCCCTGTGCCCTCTCCTGTCCCCACACTGTGCCAGTTCTGAGGGGACAGCAGGCACATGGCCACACAGTCCAGGCACACACACGTGTGTGCACAGTGCCCTCACTCACAGCAGCACGGGCTGTTGATGCAGGGCCCTCTGCTCAGGTTGCTGCACGGTGTCTCCCTACATCCTCCCTCGGGACCTGGCTCTGTTCTCCCACCTGCCTGCCAGGACATGGGTGGGATGTGACTGGACTCTAGATTCCCCATCCAGGGACTAGCGGCTCCCTCTCTGGCACCCTGGGCCACTGAAGGTCCCTGGGTGTGGATCCTGGGTGGGGCAGCCTGGGGGAAGCTGGGCACCAGCAGGTGGAGAAGGCACTTAGAGGCAGAGCAGGATCTCCCTGTAGGGTGGGGCTCAGTGGGGGCTCCAGGCCAGGTGTGGATGACTGAGTTGTGCACAGAGCAAGGGAGCTACGCGGGGAGCTATTCGTATCTGGAGACTCCCAGACCCGACTGCTGGGAGTGGACCCTGGGGGCGGGCACCTCCCTGAAGCTGCAGAGACAGAAGGAAGAGAGAGCCCTCAGGGGGCGCAGACCCTGCCCAGCTCCCGCAGGGCCCCAGCGAGAGTGGGCGAGGGCGGGGCATGTTAATACCTGTAGATGGGGTCCATGAAGAAGGGCGAAGGCTTGGCGTAGTGCAGGGACGGCTGCTGTGGCAGCTGCGCTGGGCACACCTTGGGCAGCCCCTCGCCGGGTCCTGGCTTCCGCTCACCGTACACGTGGTTTTTGCGGGGCTCCCGGCCGCCCCCGTTCTGGCTGGCGCGGGCCCGGCTGCCGATGCTCAGGTCCAACGGCTGCTCCTCACTGGACGCGGGGGCCGAGGGTGCCTTGGGTGCGGGCAGGATGGGCTTCGCCTCTTTCGGCTTGGTGGTGAGGTCAAAGGGACACTCGGCGCTGGGGCCACCCACCTTGAGGGCATCCCGGGGCGACTTTGGCTCGGCCTTGACCAGCAGGTTGTGGGCGAGGGTGCGGTCCGTGAAGGGGTAGAGGGAGTGTGGGAAGTTGGGCAGGAGCTGGAAGGGGAAGACGGAGTGGTAGGGCAGCGAGCTCAGCTTCTTCTCCTGCATACCCATGAAGCCAGGCCCGAAGTATTTCTCGGCGATGGATGCGATGGCTTTGATGGAGTCACCCGGGGCGCCTGAGGCAGTCAGCAGCTGCTCCTCAGGTGGTGGGAAGAAGGAGTGCTGGGAGTAGAAGACCGGCACCTCCGCCACGCTGTTGGCTGCCCCCGGGTGCACCGAGCTGCCCCCGAACTCGGGCTTGCCCTCGGCCGGCTTGCCCTTGTCCTTGATCTTGTCACGGTCACTGTCCACGTCGCTGTCCAGGTCCGAGCCCGTCCCCGTGGTGGTGTCCAGGTCGGTGCCTGTGGTGGTGTTGATGTCCTCGAAATCACTGCCGTCGGACATGTCAGGGCTCCGGGCCTTGACCTTGTCTGCATACGTGTCCTCCAGGTGGCTCTCGAACTTCTCCTCTGGGCCCGCGGCCGCCGTGGTGCCCTGACTGCTATTGCTGACCGCGGACACGAGGGGCAGGGCCGGGTTGCCCAGGGGGCTGGGCAGCTTGGAGTCTGGGGTGTGGTTCAGGGGGCTCTTGAGCAACGGTGTGGGAGGTAGCAGAGGCGGCCGGGGGTACAGGGACGGAGGGAAGATGCCTGGGAAGCCGGGAGTGAGTGCGGGGAAGGCCGGTGGGGCAGCGGAGAAGGGCAGGCCCCCAGGATGGGGCCGGGAGGGGAAGTACTCGCTGAAGCCCAGGCCTGCGTGGTTGAGGCTGGGGGAGGGCTTAGTCTTGTCCATCATGGGGCTGGGGGTCAAGGGCAGGCCTGGGGTGAAGAGGCCGCCCGGCGTGTAATGGTTCTTGCCCTCGCAGAAGCGCCGGTGCTTGTTGAGGGACGAGGTAGTGCTGAACATCTGCCCACAGTCCTTGCACTTGATCTGCGTGCGGCAGTCAGCGTGCATGCGCTTGTGCCGGCACAGGTTGGAGAACTGCGTGTAGGACTTGTGGCAGACCTCACCTAAAACACCAGCAGAAAGCAAAGACAAACAGGCATGAAATGACATGGAAACCCTTCCCTGGTGGGGGTGGGGCCCAAGGCCCCTAAACAGGCTATTTGGTGTGTCCACGAGTGCGGGTCCTTGTGTGTGCAGGGGTGAATGTACACAAACTGTGCATGTGTGCACACGTGTGCGTGTCCTTGTGTATATAGGGGTGTATGCACACATATGACGCGTGTGTGCATGCATGCACAATACATGTGCATGCTTCATGTGCATGCATAATGCAGATGCACCCGTGTGCCTGTATGCACGTGTACAAAAGCATGCATGTGTTCTCCAGCAGTGCGACTGGCCCACAGGGAGGAACAGGCAGCAGGATCTCAGGGATCCCACACAGCCATCTTTGAGGGTCTGCATGCTGGTGAAGAGCACGCCGTCCCGTTTTCTGAGGTCAGGCCCTTGTGCTCCAGCATGCGAGTGCCCTGTGGCCCTCTCTGCAGGCCGTTTGGTCCTCAGGCTGAGGACCCGCCTGCTTCCAGCGCCCCTCAGTCCTTGGCTGCCTGATCTCCCCGAGCCCAGCTGCTGCCTCTGTCCTGAGACTGTCACGTTCTCTCACCACAGTCTCTGTGCACGTGGGCCGTGCTGCCTTCCTGGCCACTTGGCCTGGTGGGGTGGTTTCTTGCCAAAGGGAGACGAGCTTTGCCTCATTTAATCAAATCTGCCCCTTTTAGAGACTGCGCAGGGAGAGGCCCTGCCGAGGAAGGGTCTATAAATACCCCTCACACCCCACCCGGCTCACAGGGAGGAGCAAGGCAGGTCCTCTCTCCAGACAGCCAGGCGAACAATCAACATCCCGAACAACTTGTGCCCAGGTCCCTCAGGGTTCTGGCAGTGCACGTGTGTGATGGTTCAGTGTGATGTGTGTGTAATGATTCTGTGTGATGCATGTATGTATATTTGAGACAGAGCAGGGAGGGCCTTGGTTTCCCCTCCAAGCTGATCCCAAGCTGCTCTCAGCAAATAGTTTGCACCAGGGACGGAGTTCGGGAGCTGCTGATGCCTTCTCCTACAGCACAGAATGCCTGTGACACATGCTTGACCTTGCGGGTGAGCCCACAGCAGATGGACCCAATGTGAACACGCAGAGTGCTGTGTCAAGTGCAAACCCTGGCGCTGAGAGCAAGGCACCAGCGAGGGCTGTGCAGAGCTCCTGGGATCTCGTGCAACAGTCGACTGTGCGTGTCATGAGTCCAGCTCTGCTGTCGCCCTGGCTTTGTTCCCTGTGGCCGCAGGAACCCAGTCTGGGACTCCTACCCCAGGCACTGTTGCCCATGCTTGAGCACAGACCCCAGCGAGGCCTTGTTCGCATAGTGCTGCTCGCCTCTGTGATTTCTCTCTCAAGTTGGGCAAGAGACCAAGGCTGAGCTGGCGGCACTAAGAGCAGTGTACAACATGAAGGCTGTACACTGTCCTTTCAGATTTCCACCTGACTCGAGCAAAAGAACCCTTGATCGAGTGACAACAGGATGCCTCAGCAGGAGGCAGGGTGTTGGTGACTCAGCATGTGCAGGGAGTGTGACTTGCATAATCCTCATGGCTTCTGAGCTCCCTGGGAATCAGTCACCGCTCCTGTGCTGGCCGGCAGGCCCCTGGACCTGACCCTGGCGACCTTCGAGCCCTCTCCGAGTCTCCCCGCAGGCACCCAGGGCTGGCTCTACTGGGTATCTCTCATCGCATGTGCAGGGTGGCACCTGGCCTGACCCTTTGTGAGGCCCTGACCCTGCACTGCTGTCTTCAGGATGACGTGTTGTCACCTTGTCCGGAGTCTCCCTCCGCTAGTGTGTGAGCACCATGAGGACGGGGCCGCTTTGCCTATGCCAGACCTGGCCTCCTACAACAGCACTCAGCACACACGGGCTCCGGAGAGGACACCGTGCTCGTGAGCTCGGTTAAGGCAGGTGTGAACAGAGTGGGCAGGCCAGGGACCCTGGGTCACTAGAAGGCCCTCGCCACTACCCACTATCCACCTCCAGCAATTGTAAAGAAAAAGCAAAGGCAAAAGACATAGGAGAGTGGGATGGCAAAGAGGGACGCATCACAAACTCAGAGGGCACGGCGAGCAATGTGGTGGCGGGGACACCCCAGGATCCCATGACAGAGACGTCAGGGCAGCTGCGAGGGACTTCGGCACACCTGATGGGGAGGAGCCTGGGGGTATCACACTTCAGCGGACCCACGGCGCCCTCCTGTGTTGGGCAGGTGCAGCGGGCATAGAGGGGCACGGGCTGGGGCAACTCACATATGAAAGGTTTGACCGTGCTGTGGATGTGCTTGTGCTGCTTGAGGCCGGAGGATGTGGCGAAGGTCTTGCCGCAGTCTGGGCAGGCGTGGGCTCGCGCGCCGACGTGCTGCGAGCGGATGTGCCGCTGCAGGTTGCTGGGGTCCGTGAACACCTGGGGTGGGGGCAGATGCTGCTGGCCTGTGCCCTGCCTGGACACCCCTTGCCGAGCCCCGGGGCAGGAAGGCTGGGCCCTGCTTCTCTCCCTGTCTGCCTTTCTTGCCTGAGCTGGCCGGCATGGGTCTGTGCTGCAGCACTGACCCACTGAGGGCCTTGAGCAAGTGGCCATGTCTCCCCAGCCTCAGTTTCCTCGATGGTAACTCCTGAGAAAACTGCCCACGAGACTGCACAGACATGGGCAGAGGCCGGTTTAGCCAAAGACCCGTGACCCGTGAGGGCTCGGACTTGGGGAGGTTCATCTGGCCTCTCCAGTCTGCACTGGCGAGAGCACAGAGCTGCCCTGGAGAGCACTGGAGTTCTCCTCTCGGGCCTGTCCCTTCAGAGCTGCGTGACGTGATCTCTGAAACTCCCTGTCCTCTGCACAGGGAAGGACACAGCGACCCCAGGGGCAGGTGCACACCATGCCTGGTACCTTCACACAGTTTTCACATTCGAAGCGCTTGCCACTGTCGTGGGACATCTGGTGGCGGATAAGGTTGGACTTCCAGTTGAAGGCCTTGGGACACTGGTCACACTTGTACTCTCTCTCCTCCGTGTGGACGATCATGTGTTGCTCCAGGCTGTGCACGGGGGACAGGGGTCACTTGGGGCCTCTCTGCTTGCCCTATGCCCAGGACAGGAGGGCCCCAACCCTACCCACTAGTTCTGGGTGGTTTCCTGGGGCCAAGCAGGGGCAAGGTGGAGCCACAGCCCCCAACACCTTGGCCACCCCTCTGGATGACCCCAACTTTGAGGCCAAGGAAAAA
>PVJO010011366.1:0-60079 GCA_004026905.1 Hystrix cristata | reverse complement strand
CCTACGCCTCCTGACCTGTCTTCTACCAATGTTGTACTTGGCCTTCCTCCTGCCACCCCATGTCCTGCCCAGTAAAATTAGCAGATTGCTGCCACAGGAGCCTTGGACATGCTGTCTGCAGCTCATCTAGCTCCCCTAATTGTCACGTTTCCCCCTCACACCATTCAGTTACCTGCTCAAAGAGGCTTTCTCTGACCATTATCCCTAGAATAGCACCTACTCTCACCTACACTTTTCCCAGACCCAACTGCTTTTCTTCCTAGTAATTACCAATACCTGTCATCTTGTATATTTGTCTGTTTATTGTGTGTGTCCCCTATCAGTATGTGAGTTCCAAAAGGGTACAGCTGAGTTTGTCTTGTTCCCTGGGCTGTCCCTAGCACCTAGCTCTCAGGATTTTAGGACTGCTCAGAAATGCTAGGCTGAAAGTGTGGCAGTGAAAAAAACAACACTGGATTATGACTTGTTCAGAGTCAAAGGCTGCCAGCTATTTTAAATAAGAGTATGAAAGTACCATGTGTGGTTCTACCACCAAGCTCTACGCCTGCCCCCTCTGACCTTTGTGATTCGATTCTATTGGAAGAGGAGAGTTCTCATACGGCATGGCAGCTGAGTGTGCTTTAAGTTAATAAAGTTAACACATAGCTGTGTGAGATTCCTATCTATAAATATGGAGGTAAATATCAAAACAAAATTTGGAAAGACTGGAAAATGGCTAACAAGGTGTAGCGGAAAGGCGAGCAGACTGCTGTACTTGTTGTAAACCTTAAATACCATTTAAGTTTTTAATGATAAGCTTGTATTCCTATGAAAGAAAGTAAATATACTTATTAAAATGCACATAAATATTTATATCAGGATAAATCCCAACTGCATCAAGGATTTTTTTGTTGTTGTTGTTTTTTGTGCATCAAGGATTTAAAATAGAGCAATGGGGGTAGGAGTGTAGCTCAGTGGTAGAGCACTTGCTTAGTGTGTGTGGGGTCCTGGGTTCCTTCTCCAGCATTGAAGTAGAAAAAATAACAGTGCAAATTCTAGAAGAAAACATTGACACACTCCTTTATACCCTGAGAATGGATTTTCCAGCTTTCACTTAACATCCAAAGCCATAAAAGAAAAAATAATTAAAAAAAACTCTTCTGTATGGCAAAAATAAATCATCACAAGCAAAGAGAAAGATAAACAACCATCTGGGGAAAACATTTGCAACTCAAATCTCAGACATTAGCTCTTCAGTATACAAAAGCTCTAAGATGATGTTTCTAAATAGTAAGAAATACAGGCAAAGGCTGTAAAGAGGCAAATGACACAAAAGGGAGAGGAATGAAATTTTAAAACACATTCAGCCTAATTTATAATAAAAGCAAGTGAAAGCTAAAATCAGATACCACTTTTCACTTACCAGATCAGCATTAATCCAAAGGTCTGATGACTCCCTCTGCGCCACCCCTCACATGGTGCCAACGAGATCCCATCCCACAGCGGCATCTGGCAGCTACATGGAGGCTCTACAACATACACCCCCAGACCCTGTAAGTGTATGTGAATCATATGCACATGAACCTATCTCTACACCTGCACATTACTAATTACAAAGTTATACTAATAGCAGAAGACCAGAAACCGCTCCTATGTTCATCATTCATGGGGCCACCCTACATCCTGGCTTGCTTGGGGTGGGCCTGTTTTAGACCTTTGCCACAGTACAAGGAACAAGAGAGCCCCTCCTTCATTCTCAAAAGTGTCTTGATTTGGATCACAGATTATTTCTCACAGTTCTGTAGGCTGGGAAGTCTAATGTCAAGGGGCCTGCATCTAGTGAGGGCCTCTGTGCTGCATCTCTCTATGGTGGGAGGTGGAAGGCCAAGCAAGTATGCAAATCAGAGAAGGCAGGGGGCCAAATTTATCTTTTTATCAAGGACTGATCATTCCCACTGTTTATCAAGAACAAACCCATTCCCTTGATAACAATATTAATCCATTCATGAGGCTCTGATCACCTGTTTTTTTTTTTACATTTCATAAAATAGGATTTCTTTTTTATTTTAATAATTTATTTTATTTTAATGGTACATTTTAGATGTACATAGTGATAACATTCATCATAGGGGATTTTTACCTGTACATGATATATCTTGTTGCTTCTTTTTTTCCATTCCCCTCCCCTCCCTTCACCCTCTCCTCCCTCCTTATTTACAAAAGCTTTGTTTCCATTTTTTCCTTCATTTCTTATTTCTCTTGTCCCTCTGTTCCTCCCCCTGCCCTGTTCCCTTTCCCATCTGGACATCTTCTTCCCTTTCCCAATATAATACATTTTAGTCTTTATTTACACTTTCAGTTCTCACACCAGAGAAACTATGCAGTATTTAAACATGTGTGTCTGATTTATTTCACTTAAGAGTATGGTCTCAAGATGCATCCATTTACCTAGAAATATCTCAAGCTTATCATTCTTTATGGCAGAGTAGTACTCCATTGTATAAAAAACCCCACATTTTCGTTATCCATTCTGCTGTTGATGGGAATTTGGGCTGTTTCCAAGATTTTCTAATCACCTCTTAAAAGCCTTACCTCATGAACCAGACCTGTTGGTACGCACCTGTAATCCCAGCACTGGGGAGCCTGAGGGAGGAGGATCATTGTGAGTCCAAGGCCAGCCTGGACTATGTAGACCCTGTCTCAAAAAACCAAAAGCAAACAAACAAATGAATTTAGGATAAGGAGCCTGGAAAAGAATAGGCTATCTAGGAAGTAAAAAGCATGGGTCCCTTTGGGTAACATTGTGTCCTGAAGCTGCAATTTTCTTAAATTTTCTTCCTTGCCTCTTAACTAATCCTGACTAACACATAAGTGTGTTGATAAAACACTGAAAGGATGTTAATTTGATCATCCAGTTTTGGTGCAATGACGAGATTTATTTTCTTAGGATTTTTTGATATTTCCCGTAAGACTTAGTAATAGGAAATGGATCTTTTGGTTTCTGGTTTTGTGTCTTGAGAATTTCAGTTTCCAAGGAGAAAATGATGATGACCACAATGACAATGATTAAGGGGCAACAAATCTGAACCTCTCACAGGTAGGTCTTTCTTGGCTGAGAGGGACTGTCAGAACCCTGCTGCAGTGGAAGGGCAGCCTTGGGCCTCCCACTCGAGAGAAAGCTGCCCGTTGCTTTAAACTGTAAACAGGACCTAGAAGATGCTTGGAGCTGGGCCTGATTATGATTTGCCAAATCCCTGGCTCCACTCGTCTGCTTTCTGCTGGGAAACAGGTTTCCATTGTCTACTGACTAAGGCGGAGAAGAAACCCTTCATAGCCTGGGGATATGAAATTCATGTCTGTTCCGGCTGACTCATCTTGGCAGGATTAAGAGGCCAGTAAATGTTCTTGGAATCAAATGCTGGTTTCCCATATTGCCATATACAATCAGTTCCCGAACCAGGCTCCTTTAGACATGTCGAAAGCGGCTCTGAGGACCCTGTTAGCACTGCGTCACCTGATTTGCAGCTCCCAGATGCCTAAGATTACACAACCTGTGATTCATCCTGCCTGCCCCTGCCTGGCCTTCTCGCCCGGGCTCCCACCATCCCGGGCTGGTCCCTGCCTGTGGGTTTCCCAGCTCCACACAACAAGTATGTGTACAGTGCTCTGATGCACATTTCTGGCATGTGGTTTTATTGGAAGATTTTTTTGGGGGGGCGAAGTCATCATTTTTATATTAAACAGTCCCTGATACTTTGTGAATGAAATAGAGACCTTAAAAATTCAAAACTGCCTGACGTGGTGGCACATGCCCATAAACCCAGCACCTGGGAGGCTGAAGCAGGAGGATCACTGCAAGTTTGAGGCCAGCCTGAGCTACATAGTGAGTTCAGGACCAGCCTGAACTACATAATGAGACCTTGTTCCCAAAACAAAAGACAAACAAACAAACAAACAAACACCCAAAAATGTATTTAAGGCTTCCAAAGGAGACTTTCAAAAATGTCTTGTAGTACACAGCTGCAAACTGTTTGGAGATTCCTGAGGTTTCCACTGGCATACCTTGGTTGGGGGAAAGGTTTAAAACCCTGGCTTAAAGGATTTTGAGCTCATACTGAACATATCCCTGGTACTGACATAGAAATAAGGGCATGGTCAAACTGGTTGGGGAAGTAGGTGTGACCTGTTAATCACAAGATCCCAGAACACATGCGCAGAACAGTTCCCAAAGCCCTGCACGTGGACTTCTTGTGAGAATGTGAACAGGTTTCCAATAGGGTGGCCTAGACCTGACATCACCCAGAAGTGTGAGATCCCAGCACCGCCTCTCAGGACCCATATGTAGAAGTCTTGGTGGGTTTTCTCAAGATTTGGACAACATAAAAGGACACAGATCCCAAGAACTTGCTATGGTGGCTCTCCTCATGATACCCTGCCCTGCTTCCTCCAGGGTGTACTTTCATCTTGCCTTTTCCTCTTTACTCAGTCCAAGCTCACTCTGAAGATCCAGTTTCTCTCTCACCCTTCAGATTTAATTTTTCAAATAAAGTTTGTAGTGCTCTTTGCTCATTTCGTTCAATTCTTTGTTCATGATGAGAAGATCCAGAATCTAAAGTGAGGTGAGCAACCCAAAACCCAGTAACACTATCTGGCAAGCCACTTTTAGAAGGAGCTACCTGATAACAGTACTATGATGCATCTGATCTTGTCCAGACAAATTCAACCAATTCCTTCATGAAGAAAGGTTTTTATAAAAGGTGGCTGGAGAAAGTTCATCCTGTCCACCCAACTAACCAAGAGCCTTGTCCTGCCCGATGGGCTCTTCCTTCCCTTTCCACCCTCTACGAAGCTGCACTGTACCTAATGGCCTCGGGCAGCTCAGTCCTTCCAAAGGTCTGCCTTTAGGCTTCCAGGCAGCCACTCTGTGGTGAAAAGATGGTACCAGGACACAGCAAGGGACCAAAGAGAGAGTCCCTGCTCTGGCACACTATGATAGCCCATGGTTGGGGGTGAGGTATAGACATTCACCCTAAAGTGACAGCCACAGCTGGGTATTTGTACATGTGACAGGGATTCTGAGGGAGAAATGAAGGCTGCATTGAAAGATGGTCTCAGGGGCACAATTTAATTGGGGTGAGGGGAATCGAGGTGATGCTCCTCTATGGCAGTCTTACTTCGAATAATCCCTAAAGCTGAGTAGGCAGGGGCAGGTGGAAGAAGGAAGCAGGGAAGACTCAGCTGCTTGTAGTGGAACATGGAGGGGGCCCTTTGAAGGGTTTAGTGGGAAATTTTGGGTCGAATAATACAGAATGACCAGGTGTGGTGGCACACACCTGTAATCTCAGCTTGGGAGGCTAAAGCAGGAGGATGACCATGAGTTCAAGGCCAGCCTGGGCTACATAGTGAGTTCAAGGCCAACCTGAATTCCATAGCAAGACCTTGTCTCAAAAAAACAAAACAAAAACAAAAATAACAGGATGGTTTCTAACATAGTCTGGGCATTTAGAACAAGACATCTTTAGTGAGATACTGTATTGGATGATGGCAGGGAGATTGTATTAGTCCATTTTCTGTTGCTAAACTGAAATACCTGTGGCTGGGTAACTTACTAAGAAAGAGGTTTGTTAATTTATAGTTTTGGAGGCAGAAAGTTCAAACAACATAGCACTAGCTATGGCAAGCGCTCCCCTTAGCTGCATCCCATTATGGTAGATCGCATCAGGGTAGAAGTATGTGCAAAAGGGACCAATCACATAGTGAGACAGGCAGCTGGAGTGAGGCGAGGGGACAGACTTCCTCTTTCTTTTTTTGTTTTTTTGTTTTTTGGTGTTTTTTTGGTGCTGGAAATCAAACTCACAGCCCTGTGCCTGCAAGGCAAGCACTCAAACCACTGAGCTACATCCCCAGCCCCAAGACTTGCTCTTTTTATAACAACCCACAAGAATTATAATAATCCCTTTTGAGGGTAGGGACCCTATGACCTAATCACCTCCCACTATGTCCCATCCTTTAAAGGTCCCATTACCTATTAATATCGACACATTGAGGATCAAGCTTCTAACACATGAACCACTAGGGACAAACCACACCATAGCAGCATCCACTGTGTTTTCCTTTTTCTAAGGACTAGGTGCTATGAAAGCATGTTGCAAAATTTGCAATGCGTTTATTTGTAGCTGTCATCAGTCCATGCTGAGCACCTGCATCAACTATCCAGGGAATAGAGGAGCCTGGAAAACATTTTACTGCAGACTGAGAAGGCACCGAACTGGTCACTGGTAGTGGGCTGTGGACCCGTCTGGTTCAGGTCACTCAAGGTTTACAACCTATTTAGTTGAGAGCTCCTCCTGCCTGGCCTCTGGCCACCCCAAGTCATGAGAGCTGCCTGCTCTCAGCTCTTACAGTGCTGTTAGTAAAAACTGAAATTCAGAACAACAAATAGCTTCTAACGCAAGTACATCCCAAATGTTATCAGAGATGTACTTCTGCTAAGAAATTATTCATTGCTTATCTGGAATCCAAATTTAGCTGAGCATCCTGTATTTTATCTGGTGACCCTACAAAACCTATAGACCAGGTCACCTTGGGCCATTAGTCAGGGAACTCCCTGAAAAAATTCTTTTGAACATTTTACAGCTATTACAACCCGTAGGCCTCATGTACCTTCTGGTAGAGTAGTATATGATACTGTACATACTATAAGGTTCAAACTCAATGTCCCTCACAAGAAAAAAGATTTATACTAAGCCACCAACTTTTAAGAGGGAAGAAAAGTAGCTACAAGACAGATGGAATGTTTGTGTTCCCTAAACTTCATATACTGAAATGTTAACTCCTAAAGTGAGGGTGTTAGGAGGTGGGTCCTTTAGAGTGTGATTAAATCATGAGGGTGGAGCCCTCATGGGATTAGTGCCATTTTATTTTATTTTATAAAATGTTTAAACTTTTTATTAGTACATATTTTTCATACATATTGATTAAATTCATCATAGGGAATTTGTACCTGTACATAATATAGCTTGATTCTTTTTTTCCCATTCTCCTCCCTTCCCTTCGACCCTTCTTCCTATCCCCATTTACACAAGCTTTGTTTCCATTTTTTCTTCTATTATTTTTTTCTTTTTCCCTTCTTTCCTTCCCCCTATTTCCCCTCCCCATTTCAACATGTTCTTCCTACTTTCCAATATCTATCCTCAATTATGCTCCTTATTTACCCTTTGGGTTTTTCACACAAGACAAACAATGTGATATTTAAACTTGTGTGTCTGATTAATTTTACTTAAGATTATGGCCTCAAGGGGCATCCATTTCCCTACAAATGATTCAAGTTTATCCTTCTTTATGGCAGAGTAGTATGTATTTATATACATACCACATTTTAAAAATCCATTCATCTGTTGATAAGCTTTTGGGCTGTTTTCAAGATTTAGCCATTATAAACTGTGCTCCTAAAAACATGGGTATAATCACTGTGATATGAAGCTTTTAACTCTTTTGGGAAGATACCTAGGAGGAGAACAGCTGGGGCTAATGCAACCTCTAGTTTTAATTTTCTGAGGAATCCTCATACTGATTTCCATAGTGGTTGTACCAGTGTACACTCGAACCACCAGTGGAGAAGGGTTCCTTATTCCACAGCCTTGCCAACATTTGTTATGGCAATTGTTGGGTGATTTCTTTCTGGAGTTAGATGGAATCTCATGCTGTTTTAATTTGAATTTCTTGAATGACTGCAATGTTAATATTGAGCATTTTTTTCTTTTTCTTTTTCTTTTCTTTTCTTTTTTTTTTTTTTTTTTTTTTTTTTTTTTTTTTTTTTTTTTTTTTTTTTGGTTCTGGGGATCGAACTCAGGGCCTTGTGCTTGCAAGGCAAGCACTCGAACTACTGCGCCAAATCCCCAGCCCCCATATTGAGCATTTTTGCATATATTTACTTTCTGTTTGTACTTCTTCATCTGAGAAGAAGATGAAATGTCTATTCATTTGAGATGCTCATTTTTGGATTGGGTCTTTAAATTTGGAAGGTCTGATTTTTTAAAGTTCTTTATATATTCTAGTTGTTACTCCTTTGAGGAGTATCTGATAAAAATTTTTTCCCACTTTGTGGGTTGTTGCTTCACTCTGCTGGTGATTTATTTTGCTGAACAAAATCTTAATTTGATGAGATCTCAGTTGTTGATTCTTTGTAATAGTTCCTATGCAATTGGGGTTTTGTTCATAAAGTTGTTGCCTACATCTGCGTCTTCAAGAGTTTTACCTAGTCTATCTTCCATCAGATTAAGTGTTTCTGTTCTAATATCTAGATTTTTGATCCATTTGATTTTAGTTTAGTACATGGTGAGAAGTATGGGGTCTAGGTTCAGTTTTCAGCATGTGGAAAGCCAGTTTTCCCAGCACCATTTATTAAAAAGACTACCTTTCTTCCAGTGAAGGCATTCGGCTCTTTTCTCAAAGATAAGGTATCATACAAAGAGTGCTGGGAGTAGTTTCTGCATCTTCTATTCTGTTCCACTGATCCTTGGGTCTGTTTTTTCGTCAGTACCATGCTGTGTTTTTTTTTTTTGTGGGGGGTGCTGGGGATCAAACTCAGGGCCTTGCACTTGCTAGGCAAGTGCTCTACCACTGAGCTAAATTCACAACCCCCAGTACCATGCTGTTTTTATCACAGTAGCTTTGTAGTATAATTTCAAGTCAGGGATTGTGATGCCCCCTGCCTTGCTTTTGTTGCCCAGAATTGTTTTTACTATTCTAGATCTCTTCTGGTTCCATATGAACTTTAGGATTGTTTTCTCTAGTTCTGTGAGATATGCTATTGGTATTTTGATTGGGATTGCATTAAATCTGTGTAACAGTTTTGGAAGTATGGCCATTTTCACTGTATGGGTTCTGCCTATCCAAGAATGGAGTCTATACTTCTATTTTCTGATACCCTCTTTGATTTCCTTTTTCAGAGTAGTGTAGTTGTCAATGTATAGGTCTTTCACTTCTTCTGTTAGATTGGTTCCTAAGTATTTCATTTTTCTTGATGCTATTGTGAAAGATCATGCCCTGAGTTTGATCCCCAGTGAATTTGTTATTTGTGCACAGGAATGCTATTGATTTTTGAGTGTTGACTTGGTATCCTGCAAAGGTGCCAAATTTGATTATTAATTCTAGGTGTCTTTTGGTGGAGTTTTTGGGGTCTTCTATGTAGAGTATCATGTCATCAGCATATAATGATAATTTAACTTCTTCCTTTCCTATCCATATTCCTTTTATTTCTTTCTCTTGTCTAATTGCTCTGGCTAATCTTTCCAGAACTATCTTGAACAGGAGTAGTGATAGTGGGTATCCTTGTCTTGTTCCTGATTTTAGAGTAAAAGCTTTCAGTTTCTGACCATTTAGTATGATGTTGGGGGGTTGGTTTGTCATAGTTGGCTTTTATCAGATTGAGATAAAGACCTTCTATTCCAATTTTCTGTAGTTTTTTAAAAACTCATGAGTGGGTATTGGACTTTGTCACGTGCTTTTTCTGCATCCATTGAGATGATCATGTGGTTTTTGTCCGTAGTTCTGTTAATGTGGTGTATTGTGTTTATTGATTTGCATATGTTGAACCATCCCTGCATCCCTGGTGTATAATCTTTTTGATGATTTGTTGCATTCTGTTTGCCAGTATCTTATTGAGGATTTTTGCATCTACATTCATTAAGGAGATTGGTCTTTTTTGGCTGGATCCTTCTCCGGTTTTGGTATCAGGGTAATGCTTACTTCCAGGAATGACTTTGGGAATACTGCTTCCCTTTAAAATTCATTAAAGAGTTTGAGGAGCAGTGGCATTAGCTCTTCTCTAAAGTTCTTGTAGAATTCAGCAGTGAATTCATCAAGACTTGGGCTTTTCTTTGTTGGTAGTTTTATTTATTACTTCATCAATTTCATTGACTGATATTGGGTTATTTAGAATTTTTGTATCTTCTTGATTCAGTTTTGGTAATTCATATGTGTCTAGGAATCTGTCCATTTCTTCTGAGTTTTCCATCTTATTAGATAGAGTACAGGTTCTCAAACTAGGTACTGATGATCTTCTGGATTTCTGCAGGATCCATAGTGATTTCACTCTTTTCATTCCTAGTTGCATGGATTTGGGTCTTTTCTTTCCTTTTTTTGATAAGGCCAGCTAGGGGTTTCCCTGTTTTATTTAATCTTTCAGAGAACTAAGTCTTTGATCATTAATTCTTTGTATTGTTTTCTTCATCTCAATTGCATTAATTTCTGATCTCATCTTTATAATTTCCTCCTTCATACACACTTTGGGTTAACTTGCTGTTCTTTTTCTAGAAAGTTGAGGTTCAACGTTAGGTTATTTGTTTGAGCTTGTTCTGTTTCTCTGATGTGGGAATCCACTGCTATAAATTTCCCTCATAAGACTGCTTTCACTGCATTGTGTAAGTTCTAGTATGTTGCATTGGCATTGCAGAAACTATTTCTTTTTAATTTCACTTGTGACCCAGTGGTTTGTTCAGGAAGTTGTCATTTAATTTCCACATGTTTATGTAGTTTTTGTGGTTTCTTTTGCCATTGGTTTCCAATTTCATCATACTATGATCAAATATGCATGGGATAATCTCAATTCCTTTGCATTTACTTAACCATGTTCTACGAGCTAGTATGTCTCTATTTTGGAGAAAGTCTCCTGCTGAGAAGAATGTGTATTCTGTTGTTGGGTGGAACATCCTGTAGATCCCTACTAAGTTCATTTGTTCAAAGGTTTGGTTCAGCTCTAATGTTTCTTTGATTATTTCTCTAGTTGATCTATTTGTGACAATGTATGGGTATTGAGTTCCCCCACTACAATTGTATTAGTACTTATCTCATTTTTCATATCTATCAGTGTTTGTTTTATGTAGTTGGGTGTGCTGGTATTTGGTGCATATATATTTATGATTGTTATCTCTTCCTCTTGGACTGTTTCTTTAATAAGTATGTAGTGACCTTCTTTATTTCTTCTGAGAAGTATTGGCTTGAAATCCACTTTGTCTGCAAATAGAATAGTTACCCCTGCTTTTTTTCCCCAGTTCCTATTTCATTGAGTATTGTTTTCTATCCTTTGACTTTTGGTCTATGGATTTCTTTTTGAGTTAAATGTGTTTCTTGTATGCAGTATATTGCTGGATCTTGTTTCTTGGTCCATTCTGCCAATTTGTTTCTTTTGATTGGTGAATTGAGACCACTTACATTGATGGTTATAACTCTTATGTATTGACTTATCCTTGTCACATTATTTTCCTGTTTTTCCCTTCTTTCCCTTCTGTTTAACTGCTTGCCTTGCCTGGTGGATTCATTCTACTGGGATTTTTTTTTTTCTATTGGGATTCTTGAAAGTGTCTTTGTTGTCTTTTTTTAGAATATCCTTCGGAAATATTTGGAGTGTTGATTTAATGGTCATGAATTTCTTCAGGTGTTCTTTTTCATGGAAGTATCTTATTTATCTATCAATTTTAAAAGATAATTTTCTGGGATACACCAATCTGTGTTGGAGACTGTTTTCTTTTAGGGCTGAAAATACCTCACGCTAAGCTCTGCTTGACTTAAGGATTTGAGTTGAGAAGTCTCTGTGATTCTGATGAATTTTCCTTTATAGGTGATTTGTTTCTTTTCTCTAACAGCTTTAATATGCTCTTGTGTTGAATTTCTGGAACCTTGACCATTATATGCCTTGGTGTAGATTTTTTCCTGATCATGACTATTTGGAGTTCAATGTGCCTCAAATGTGTGTCTTGAATTCTTTTTCCATGCTTGGAAAGTTTTTTTCTAGTACTTCTCTGAACATGTTTTTTACATGCCCTTTGTGCTATCTTCTGATTCTTCATTGATTCCAATTAAGTTATATTAGTCTTCTCTGCATCATCTAGCAGCTGTTGGATTGATTTTTCATGGTTTCTTGGTTTTTTTTTTTCAAGAGGTCTTTCATTTGATGATCGCCAGCCACAACACTGTTTTCTAGATCTGATATCCTATCTTCACACTGGTTGACTCTGCTGCATGTACTTTCAGTAGAATTTTTAATCTTCTGGATTTCTCTTTGAGTTTGTTTTATGGAATCCAGTTCTTTTCTATGTTGGGTATTCATGGTTTCCATGTCTGTCCTAAACTCCTCTATTTTAGAATCTGTATCTACTCCAGATTCACTAACCATTTCCTTCATTATGATCATCTTTTCTTTAATGATCTCTGTTTTTGGTTTTTTCAAGAGACTTATTCATCTGTTTTGTTACACCTGCTGCTACCATTTCATAAAATTCCAGTCAGGTGGCTTTTGATTTTTTTCTACCTCAATGTCCCTTGATTTGCCTTGAGTGAGTTGGGAGTTATGGGTTGCATCTTGCTTCTGTATTTTCTCATTTTCTATTTTTTGTTGTGTATTTGTTTTCTGCTTTGAGGCTTGTGAATTGCTTTTGGTAGGTAGCTTTATTACTAGTATTGAGACCTCTTTAGGAAATGATTATTTTTCAGAGGTGTTTTTCTAGGCATAGCTGGCTTTCGGCTTTTGAGTCTATCTCAGGACCCAGCCTCTTCAATTTGTTAGGGATGAAAGGTTGCTGCCTGTTTGGCTTAGCATCTAGTTCTTTGGTACTGGATTAGAGTATTATTTATGACTTCCAAGCAATCTAGGTATTGGCATACAAGGAAGATCAATTGATCACAACTATGTCAGTTTGGATAAAGTAATATAATCAGTAATAACAACAACATCAAGCACAGACTGGAAAATCATAAACTATAATAACTACTAATTTGTCACCTTGAGCCACAGATATAAGATTTATAGTTATATAACAAAATCTAAGACAAATTAGAAAATTATAAACATTAAATATCCACTCAATCGAGTGATTTTACTCTAAAGGGAGAAAATTTTGAAGGGATAAGAGGAAAAAATAGAGAAATAAAAGAAGATAAAGAGATTAGAAGCAAGGCTGAAGGACAAAGGAAGATAACCTAAGCCTTGGGAAACTGGTGAAGAAGACAGGAGGGGAAGAAAGAAGGCAAAAAACAGAAACAAGCACAAAACAAAACAAAAAACAATGTTCATACTCATGAAAAAAAAAAAGAATAATTTTTAAAAACCCAAAACTGAAGAAGAAAGAAAATTTCTCTGTGATTTCAAGCTTGTGGTTATCTTCTGGGGTCTAGAGTTTTGTGGTAGTGTCCAAGTCAGGGTGTGACTCTGCCCTCACTAGTAGACAAAGGAGACAGTCAGAACCCAAATCCATGCTAGATAATCTCAGCAAGGATTAGGACAGGGGGCCAGTTCTGGTACTTTCAAATCTACAGAAGTTCAGGCTGATCCTGGCCTCTGGTCGTGGTGTTGGGGCCTGAGTCACTTAGCTTATAACACTCTGTCTCTTGCCATGGCTCCTTGACCCTGGACCTCACCTAGTCACTGTGGGTTTTTAACACAGGAAGCCCTGAGATGAAGCCAACCTATGGCTACTCTGAGTCCTGAGTTCGATTGGCCCCTCCCTAAAATGGCCTTCAACCAAGCACTGTCTCCAGGAGACATAGCAGTCACTTGGACTGGAGTTACTTACCAGCTTTTGCAGCACAGACCATCCACTGCTCCATTTCACTGGTGTATTTCTCTCTGGAGGCCTCTGGAGTCACTCACTTTTACTGTGTCTTTCCAGATTTGATCTTCCTTTCTCATGCCAGGAACCAGGAGCCAGGGAGAAAGTGTAGATTGCCCCTTTCTTTTTCTGTGTTGAGGTCTGCTCCTCACTTTCACTGTGGGCTCCAATTTTTCCCTAGTGCCCTTTTAAGACAAAGCTGGAGAGTGAGCCCATTGTCTTTCTGCCATGTGAGGACATAGAAAAAGTTGGCCATATGCAACCCAGAGGACCTCACCAGAGCCCAGCCATGCTGGTAGCCTGTTTTTGAACTTTTAATGAGAGGGGCTGGGGTGTAGTTCAGCAGTGGAAGACATACTTAGCATACACAAGGTCTGGAGTTTAATTGCCAGCACCAAAAAATAAAACAAAGACAGGTTTAATGAGAAATAAACTTGTGTTATTTATAAACTACCCAATATCTGGTGCTTGCTGCAACTGCACCATATGGATTTGGGGGACAACTGCCCAAATGGATTAAGAAACCCACAAAGGAAAAGGACCAGGGGAAGACAACCAGGAGCCAGTTCAGAAGCCAGGAAGGTTGGAGGGAAGGGCAGCTACCAAAGGAGGTAAGGGGTAGAGTTGGTTAGGACTGACCACTGGTCTTGACAGGTGGAGGTCATGGTGGCTTCCTATGAATGGGGATAGGGTGGCCTGAATGAAGGGCCAAAGAGAAGATGGTGGCAGCTCCTATCTCATCCTTCTCACTCTTTTCTGGCCTGAGGGAGAAGAAGTCATTGGTGACCCTAAAGATAAAGGTTTTGGTACTGGCATGCGGGGGGAGAAAGGATTAGTACAGCAGCCAGTGTACACCACATCCCCAAGGGCCACCCTCTTTCAAATTTCTAGAAAAAGGAGGAAAGCAATCCCTCCATAATGACACACCCCTGTCAGCACTGGGATCTGAGAACTGCTGTTCTGGGAATGAAGACCCCTGTAAATGCAGAGAGCAGAGGCCAGACCATGAGGAGCCAGCTCAGCAGAGACCCCTGGTAACCAGTTCAGAGCTGAGGCCCAGGGACACCTGCAACCAGCTGTGACCTGTCTCCAAGGGTCATGAGGTCATTGGGAAAGTACCCTTCTCCTACCTGCAACTAAAATACCTCTAACCTAGCATCTCACTCTTGTAGCCTTCAGCAAGACATCCCACCTTCATGAGGAAAATATGAGCCATCATACAGGCACTTTGTGACCTCACACTGGCCACCCACTCAGTGCCCCTCAGTATTTCAGGCTCACAGCCCCGATTTTGCTCAGGTGAGGAGGCCAATGTGTCTGGAAGGATGGGCCCCCTCTGACCCTACCTAGTACACAGCAGGGCACTTGGTTCCCTTTGTCAGTGATTGGTTGCATGGGGGTATGTGACTCCATTTTGGCCAATGGGATGGAACCTGAGGGTCTAGAGGTGAGTTCTGAGAAAGATGGTCAAGCTATTTTGAATAAAAGTGTTCTGAACATGAATCTCATGACCCTGGATTAGCTTGCCATTAGGAAAAGGTGCATATACACAAACTTCTCGCTAAAGATGCATTTCAAGTCTCCATGTGGGAACTCATTTCTAATCTTCACCAGGGAAGAATTATTTAGTTGTTCTTGAAGTAAGAAATTCCAGCGAATGCATTAAATAGCATTATTCCAAGGAGAAACTATGCTCTGTAGTCTGCACTTCTCCAGCACAGGTAGGTGATGATAAAGAGAGGTGACTGGCAATATAGGTTTTGGTGCTGGACTGCTTGGGTTCAAACCTTTCTTTGCCTTCTAAATTACTGTAGACAAATTATTTAACCTTTCTTTGTCTCAGTTTCCCCATCTATAAAATAGGTTATAGTTTACCTCATTGGTGTCCCAAGTCCTTCAAAGCAAGAACTTCCTCTGTCCTGTGGTTCTGGGCTTCCAGTGACAGTAGCACAAGGCTCTAGTATGCAGGAAGCTTGGCTTCTTTAGGAGAAGCCTGATTCCTATCCCAGGAAACACATCTATATGCCCCGCCTTCTCGCCATTTACTTTGGAAGGAGATGGCTCTAGTTGGCAAGAGGCTTGCCTTATTCTTGATCAGGGAGGCCATACTCACCCCTACCCCAGCTGTTTGGCAGTCAGGGCTAGGCACTGGACCCATAGCACCTGACCACTGGTTGGTTCTTGACCTGAGGAAGGCTCTGGAATGAAAAACAATGCTCACACAGGCAGGCTGGGGAGGCCTAATGGCAAGTCAATCTGATGCTTTAGCTTGTGTGATGGTCAATTTTATGTGTCAACTGGACTGGGCAAAGGGATGTCCAGATAGCCAGTAAAACAGTGTTTCTGAATGTGTCTGCGAAGTGTTTCTAAGAGAGATTAGCATTTGAATTGGCAGAGTAAAAACTATGGATGGCCATTCCCAAGGTGAGTGGGCCTTATTCAATCTCTGAGGGGTTGAATAGGGCCAGAAATCAGGAAGGTCAAATTCTCTCTGCCTGACTACTTGAGATAGGACATCCATCTCCTGCCATGATGCTCTGGTTCTCAGACCTGCAGACTTGGACTAGAATTCATAGCACTGACTCTCTGGCTCTTAGGCCTCTGAATACCACCATCAGCTTTTCTGGGTGTCTAGCTCACAGATGGCGAATTGTGGGAGTTCTCAGCCTCCATTATCACGTGAGCTGGTTCTTTATATCATTCCATATCCAGCTATCTATCTTCTATTGGTCATGTTTTTCTAGATAACCCTGACTAATATAGCTTGGTAGTCGTCTTAGTTACTTTCTCCACACTGGGACAAAGTACCCAATACTGGTAACTTAAAGGAGAAGAGGTTTATTTTGGCTGTTACCGTACATGGTCAGCTGGCTCTAAGGCAAAAGCATCATGGCAGAAGATCGTAGTGAAGGAAAGCAGCCCATGTTGTGGTGGCCAGAATAGAGAGAGAGAAGTGAGGGGCTGGGAAGGGATCAGGTCATGGTCTCCAGTGAATGACCCACCTTTTCCGACCAGACCCCACCTCCTAGCAGCAAGTCAGCTGTATCACCCCCGTAGTTCAATCACCTTCTCAAAGCCCCACCTGTGAGTGCAGGAGGACTCTGGAGGACACTCTCAATCCAAGCCGTAACAGTAATTATAACTAGGAAATGTAGAGACTCTACTGATCATTAATGGGAGAAGGATGTAGAAAAGATGATTATGGGCTACATGACTTTCCTCATGATATCCTGCCCTGTGTTTTCCAGGGTGTACTTTTCTTTTTAGCCTAAGCTTCCTCTGCAGAGCCAGTTTCTCCCTCATTTTTCACCTTAACCTTCTCAAATAAACTTTGCTACTGTTTCTGCTAAGAGAGGGAGAGAGACAGAGAGAGAGAGAGAGAGAGAG
Organism: Hystrix cristata; assembly: GCA_004026905.1. Lineage (NCBI taxonomy): Eukaryota > Metazoa > Chordata > Mammalia > Rodentia > Hystricidae > Hystrix > Hystrix cristata. Next base: position 43,106 of record PVJO010011366.1, on the reverse strand, counting down.
AGAGAGAGAGAGAGAGAGAGAGAGAGAGACGACTATGAAAGAAAAAAAAAGATGATTATGGCAGGCAGAATAACAGCCCTAAAAAGTTTCCACACCCTACTTCCTGGAAACTGTGAATGTTACCCTGCATGGCAAAAGAGGCTGCAAATGATCAGGGTTAAGGGTCCTGAGATGGGAAGAATAGCCTGGATTATACAGACAGGTCCAATGTACACAAGTCCTTAAATTGGAGAACTTTCCCCAGCTGTAGGGAACCAGAGAGAGATGTGACTGTGGAAAAATAGATTCTTCACTGAGATTTCTCTAGATTATAAATATACCACAAAAATATTTGGCCTAGACATCGTGCAGGGTTGGCCAAAAAGCTCTGTAACTTGTATCTGGTTTTGAAGATGGAGAAAGGGGCCATGAGCCAGGGAAGGTGAGTGGCCTTTAGAGTCTGGAAAAGACAAGGAGATGGATTCTTCCCTGGACCATCCAGAAAGGAAAGCGGCCCTGGTGACACCTTCATTTTAACTCAGTGTGTAAGTCAGTTTTCCATCACTGAGATAAAGTACCTGTCTTAAGTTACTTTCCTTGTCCCTGGGACGCGATACCCAGCACCTGCAAAGTAAAGATGAGAGGTTTATCTTGGCTCACAGTTTGTAGAGGTTTCAGGCCATATTTTGCTGGCTCCAAGGCAGGACGGTATGGCAGAGGGGTGTGGCAGAGGAGAGCAGCTCATGGCACGGCATCCAGGAAGCAGAGAGAAAATGGAGGAGCAAGGGAGGGAGCAACACCCTTCTAGGCCATGCCCCCAGTGACCCACCTCCCAACACCACATTTAGTATAATCTCATCAGTGGATTAGTCCCCATGATCCAATCACCTTCCAGAAGTCCTACCTATGAGCACATGAGGCTTTGGGAGGATATCTGGATAAAATCTGTATCACTGACATAATCAATTTAAAAGGAAGAAAGCTTTATTTTGATCATGGTTTCAGAAATTTCAGTCTATGGTTGTGTGATATGTTATTTTGGGCTGGTGCTGGCACAGTATGCCAAGGTGGGAGCATATTAAAAAAAGTTGCTTGTTTACCTGATGGTGGCTAGGAAGCAGAGCCATGAAGAGACAGGCATCTTTATGTTCCCTTCAAAGGCACATCCCCAGTGACCTAACTTCCTCCCACTAGGCCCCGCCTCCTACTGACTCCACCACCTCTCAATAGCAGCACAGGCTGGTGACCAAGCTTTTAATGCATGGGCCTTTAGGGGGGACATTCAAGATTCAAACTATAGCAGCCAGTGAGTCTCATGTTGAACTTCTAACCTCCAGAACTATAACAAATTTATATTGTTTGAAACCAATGAATCTGTGATAATTTGTTACAGCAGCAACAGGAAACCATACAAGCACTAATAGTGTGGCACAGTCAGGTGTGGCACTGTGTGGGGGTGGTCCTTGACCCCAGTCTATGATGCAGAGGCACAAAACAAGTGTTTCCTTGGGCCCCAAATGACCTGAATTTGAGGACAAGCGTTACCTTTCACTGCAATATTAGGATCTAAAGCAAGGGTGGAATCTCTTGTCAGAAATTATCCTTGACAATCTCTGAAACATCTACAAATTCTCAAATGGGCTCAACACAGCCACGTTTTCCTCCAGGGATGTGCAGAGCATTAGATGAAGTTGCTTGCAGTTAAGGCTGAGCATTAGATGAATTTCCTTGCTGTTGATGTACCCCAAAGAAGCAAACAAACATAGTTTTAAACACTGAAGCCACACTGTTATCATGAGACACCCACACAATCTTGTACTACCTCATCCTTGCTCTGGCGCACTCCAGCACTGACTGTAAAGCCTGTGACAATAGACGGATTCTTTTTTTTTTTTTTTTAAGCTTATTTTCCCTGCTAAATATAGGCAGTTAAATCTGTGGGAGTAACAAATGTGTTTGAACTGTTTTCCCAGGACTGAATATAGCTCTTCTTCCTTTTTGCCAATGAGTTATATGTCCCCATTTCCTGGGTCTGTTTCTGGCCATTGGAAAGACCCAGGGATGTCCTCCCACCCTGACACTGCTGTGATCCTGCCCCGACTGTTTTTCTCAGGGTGAGGTTCCTTCTCTAGCTCGATGTGCTTTCCAGGATTAGACTTTTCAACTGGTGGTCAAGCCTTCTGAGATCAGATGTAGCAGTAACACAAAGCTGTGGCTAACTTTTCCCATGTCCCTCTTTCTGACTTGCTTCCTTTTTCTGATAGGAGAGTAGTGATCCCTTTAAGCAGGGATATAAATAGCAGCCCAGATGGGTGGCTGGGAGGGGTTACAGAACCCTTGGCCAACCCTACAAGTCATGGCCAAATCTTTTTGTGAAATTTTTCATAATTTAGAAAAATCTCACTGAAGTTTTGGTAGGGCAAGTGAGTTAGATTGGATTCACTGAAAGAGCCTAAAAGGCTCAGAAATTCTTCTTGGAAACATCTATGTCATTTCACCTACAACACTAGAAGTAATGCCAGTGAAGAAGAAAGGCACAATGACAGAGGTCTTAGGATGGCCAGGTTTTGAGTTTCTCCCCAGGGGTCTCCCCCATTCACCATCAAGCTGGAAAATGCTGGAAACTGTTCACAGACTGACCACATCCCTGAACTCAGGCTGAATGCTACAGCATTCATTAACCCCAAGTTCAATGATGAATTCCACATCAGAGGAAAAGAGGCAGCCGCAAGTTTCTACCAATTAAACATTACTTATACAGCAACTATTGCTCAGTAGATTGAGGGGTTGCAAGCAAAGAAATATACAGCTCCACTCCCAAGAAGCTCAGAGCGAAGTATAACCAAATAGCCTAAGAACCCCAGGCCTCCTCACTTAGAGAAGGGACAGCTGGTTCTGGGGCAATGGGCAGAGGGTGGGCCGAGTCTCCATGGAATGCCCAGTCCTCCCATGAGCAGACTACTGCTCACTGGGAAACAGGGATGCCATAGTGAGCACTTTGCACGTCAGGACCTACAGGGATCCTCTCACCTGAAGCCTCATTTAATAGGACCACTTTGGGGGCTGGGTGCTTCTTCTCCATTGCTGATACTGTTTGAATGTATCTCCTGGAATTTCATGTGTTAGAAGCTTAATCCTCAAGGTTATATGTTTGGAGATGGAGCCTTTAGGAGGGTATTCAGATAAGGGTGTGAAGGTGGGCCTTCCATAATGGACGGCAATAGTGGCTTTATAAAACAGGACAGAGATCTAAGCTACCACCCTTTCTCTTTCTCACCATGTGATGCCCTCTGCCTCGTGGTGATGCAGCATGAAGGGCCTCAGAAGATGCCAGGACTACACCCTCAGGCTCCCCAGCTTTCAGACCATGAACCACACAGATTTCTCCCCACTCTGGGAATTGAACCAGGGTCTCTGCACTGAGCCACATCCTCAGCCCTTGTTTATTAATTTTTTTAAAATTTTGAGACCAGGTCTCACTAAATTGCCCAGACTGGGCCAAAACTTGTGATCCTTCTGCTGCAGCTTCCCAGAGTACTGGAATTACAAGTGTGAGCCACCACACCCAGCTTAAAGTTCTGCTCTTTATAAATCACTCTGCAATTCGTTAGACCAATAGAAAACAGACTAAGATGACTATGAAGATCTGGGTTTAGGGTGGCTAGCAAAGATGTCCCAGGCTTCAGTGCTACCAGGAGGTTACTTCAAACCCAGGTACGTCTACCTTTATGGTGTGTGTCTAGTCATGGATGTCTGCGGATCATGCTTCATTCAAGTAGGAGTCCAGAATCTCAGGACAGAAACCACCCTGCTGAATCCCAAACAATGGTAAATATGAAAGGACTCATTCACAAGTGCTGAGACACTGGTCATTGATAAAATGCTGTGTGCGCGTGTTGCATGTGAGTGGGTGTGCACAGGTATACATGCACAGCCCGAATGGCCCAAGATGGTACAGGCCATCAGATGTCATGCAAACAAATTCTGGTATCTCCTGGATACAGTGTCTCCGGTCACCTCAGCCTGAGAGGGTAGTGAGCTGCTATCCTAGCTCAGTGTGAGAGGAGCCCTTCTCAGAGACCACACCCTCAGGAGAAGGCTACACACTGGAGCTTCCTGCAAGAAGTGAAGATTCTAGGGGAGTGGCCTCCTTTTCCTCTCCTGCAGGCTGGGCTGGTGACCTAAGACACTATACCGAATGGTGGTCTTGGGGTGATGCCTGAAGGGTCACTTCTCACCTGCTGAACCAGCACACCATGTCTCGATGTTAGAAGATACTGGCGTTCTGTCAGTTAAAACTTATATTTGCTTTGCTTCTTCAATCTTGGCATGACTCCCCCACGTTTAACAGCCACCCTGTGTATGTTTCCAGGGTTTTAGGTGGCATTTGGTCACATGTTTAACACTGCACACGTGGTGTGCAATTGTACAGCTTGGTAGCATCCAGTGAGGGCCCCGAAGGGGGATCTCCCAAGAGCCTGTAGTCATGGCAAGAGGAGCAGTCTGGACCCCAGTTCCTTGTGGTAAATGTGGTAAGGCTGGCAAGAGTGAGAAAAGGAGGAGCATGTGCATACCACGCTGGTTTGCAAGCAGACTCAGGGTAAGCTCCACACTTTGAGACATTAATAATAAATGTCACTGGGGAAAAAAACCATAATCAGACAAACAAAATATATTTATTAGAAATATTACACAGTCATACGTCTTACACTTTCACGTTAATAGTTAAATACATCTATGGTTGCATGTCAAATCCTGACAGTGCTTGGTGCAATCTAGTGTGCTCTTTAAAGAAACGAGGCCACAGATGTATCAACTGCATTCAACTAATGTAGTTAAAATTAGTGAGCTACTCAGGATGTCACAGATTCAGCAAAACTCCAACCTGGGTCAGAAAACTGAAACACCCAGTGAATTTGGGCAATGTAGATATTAAAAATACTTTTTAAAAAGGCTATGAGGTTGTATCTTTTACTGCATGTCACTGGCAGGGCATCTCAAAATGGCACTGGAAGTGTGGAATGGTAAGAACTAACGGCTGGATGTGGCAGGTGGGTTTGACACAGCTGCCCTCCATGGAGAATGGGAAAGCCAGAGAATGAGAGGCTCAGCTGACATTAATGGGTGGCAGGAATGAGAACTCAGCAGATATTTGTTAATGCTAAATGGCTGATCACTTCAAAAGTTTTTTTTTTTTTTTTTAGATGGGGTCTTACTATGTGCCCTGGCAGTCCTCAAATTCCTGGGTTCAAGTGATTCTCCTGCCTCAGCCTCCCAAGTAGGTAGGACTACAGATCTGTGCTACCAGGCTCCACGGGACATGTTGTCCACCCACAGCATTTAATTTGGATGGTCCCTATAAAAACTACAAATCAAGAATGGAATGAAGAAGATGAACAACAAAAGACCAACACTGTTTTTGAAGTGAGAAAAGGACAAGGGAGAGAGAAGTTCCTCAGAATACCCTCCCAATTAGTCAGCCATGCTGCAACCCACGAAGCAACTCGACTGCAAAAGGCTGTGGACCTCTCCTCAAATCCTAACTCCTCAGGACCTTCCATTTCACAGCTGTCTTTTATATAAAAATTATATATTAAAAATGTATCTGCAGAATCACCAAATAATTTTAACAAGTACGGACAGAGGGAAGAAACAGAGCTGTTGTGGCCTCTGAAAACCTCAGGACAGACACCTGGGAATGGTACAATTGGCTCAGTAGAAGAACATATAAGACAATACTTTGTTTTTCAGTTTACTGATTTTCCACATTCAGTTTTGTGCTCTGAGCTCTCCCTAGATCCTGCACCTCCATGTCCAGCTGGCTGGCGCCTCACTTCAGGGGAGCTGGAGGGCCTGTCCCTCCATCCACTCCGTCAGTCTCACATCTAAACCCTGACAGTGCCTGTTTCTGTGGATGGACACAACATTCCTCTTCTACACCTTCTGGCAGAGAGAATGGCAGTCAGGGAGCCTCCCTGAGTCACAAGGACAAACTGTACATGGTCTTTTGTTCACATGACATTTCCTTCCTTCCTTCTTTTCTTTTTTTTTTTTTTTTTGTGACAGGGATGGAACTCAGGGCCCTGAGCTTGCTAGGCAAGCACTCTAACCACTGAGCTAAATCCCCAGTCCTGTCTTTCCTTCTTTTCAACCTAAAGGGAGTAGGGTACGGATAAGGAGGGATGGGTTTGGCCAGTCATTAGTGATGTGGGTTTGGACTGGAGAGGGGTGCGTACCTGAGGGAAAGAAACTGCGCTCAGCGCAGAGACCACTTTTTCCACAGCGCCATCTAGATCCTTTACATGTCGCCACTGAATACAAGCATCAACCAAACTAAATACCCCCCTGCAAGTCCCAAGACCTCAAATGCCCCACTCACACAAAACCCTAGGGCAATGGTGGCGAACCTATGGCATGCAGGTTATTGTGTTTTTAAGAGAAAAGATGTTAATATATTAGTTGTTTTTTTCCTAAACAAAAACTTCAGTATTCAGGTTTAATTGCAGTGTTGGCACTTTGTGACAAATACGAGGGTTTCGGGCACTCAGTCTCTAAAAGGCTTGCCATCACTGCCCTAGGGTAATCCATTTTTGGGGGGCGGTGCTGGGGATCAAACTCAGGCTCTTGCGCTTACTGGGGAAGTGCTCTACCATGAAGCTAAATCCCCAACTCCGGTAATCCCATTTTAAACACAGGCATCAAGTGATTAACCCAGTGACTTGGGACAGTACAATCTCCCTGGCTGGGCAAAGCAGAAGCTTGGAGACAGTGAAGATACAGCATTAGTTACGTCAACAAAAGACAGGTAGAAGAAGCAACACAGGTAACACTTTTCATTAGGATACATTCATCAGGAAGGAACAAGCTACATTTGTTCCAGCAGAGGCTCAGCTTCCATTTGGAAACAACAGGGCCAGTTATGTACTTAATACTGGTCCCAGAAGAGCTGCTCAGGAGCTCTGGCTACTCTAGCACCCTGGGGCCACCAGGAAGGTGCAGTCTGCCCTGTGTGGCTGTGCATCAGCATCCCAGAGAACTCTGAACATGTACACATTGTGCAGAGTACATCTGGCTCCTGTTCCAGATACTGAGACTCGCCTGATAGGGGAGGTCAGGCGTGTGCTTTCTAGACGCTCCCCAAGGGCTTCAGACACTGAGCAGTAGCTGAAAACCACAGACTCAGCTGGGAGGCGAAGGCTTTAGCCCTGCACCAGCTAAGGCAGCCTGAGAATCAGGGCTGGGCTGACCAGCAGGGCCCAGCTGCCACCTCTGCAAAGCGCTAGCTTGGAGGAAAGGACAGAGCCCATGTGGCTCCCAGGACAGGGACTGGAACCTGGCTCTGAACGTGTGGCTCAGATCAGCAATCAGAGATTCACTTTAAATAATTCTGGCAGTAACTGTAGATCTAAAGGACTTGTGCACGTGACCTTGTCAGAGGGGCATGAGCATAGCGCTACTTGGCACTTAAAACAGTTACGTGGTGGGCATTTACCTCACATGCCTGTGTGACTGACATCCTCATCTGCTACAGATGCACTTTTCTTTGCCCAAGAACACCAGAGAGCCACCAGACAGACACCTGGGCAAAGCACTTTGGAAGGGTCCTGCTGCTACTTATGGAAACTGGTAGAATATTAGGGAAAATTGTGTTCAGTTACAAATAGAGCCACCTCTAAGGGCTGCTTTTTGCCATGCAAATGTGAAAGGCCACATGAAGTACCAAAAATTAGTCTAGAGCTGAAATATTGTTTAGATTTGCTGTCTACACAGAATCCCAAGACATACACATCCTTTGCCTTTCCCAGGCTTCTGTCACAAGGAATTGTGCAAATCAGTGAAGATCACAACAAACACTGGCCATTTCACACACACAAGTGGCCACTGGTCAATTCTGCATGTGGAACAAATGTATGTGGGAATGAATGTGGGTCTGAGTAAGTGGAAGGAGAAGAGTCACTGCAGACAATTCTTGTGGTTTCCCTCCCGGCCTGTACCACACAATGCACACAGTTCCAGCTGGGAGCACCTCACAGGGACCCTTCAGCAAGGGACCCGGGGCTCCTTTGCACATCCAAAGAGTCAAGAGACTGTGGAATCTAAAAATGTAATCAAGTTCTAGGTGTTAAAGATGTTACCTAGAACTAGACCATATTTCCCCCAAATGGCAAGGCCAACATGTTTCTAAGCCGCTCTGAGAAAAAGATTTTTTGTGTGTTTTATGGGGTGCTGGGTTTTTTTTGGGGGTGGTAAGAGCAAAATTTTTATAAAGGCAAACGCTACATATTTTTGGTTGAAAAACAAAAAAAGACTAGTTTGGAGGTGGTGTTTGTCATGAATCTCTGTGCAGATTATGCATCAAGTCACCAAATGGGATTGGCGATACTGTCCTGGGGTCTCACAGAAACGAGCCTGGGAAGGGGATCCTGGTCTTGAAGGAGGGGAGTATCTTCTGCAGAAACTTCCTGAAGAGCAAAGATCCCCAGCTTATACTCTAGCCACGTTTGCATTTGAGATAGGGACGTGGTGGAACCTGGCTCTGTTTCTTATTTGAGTGTTGATCCACTTGGCTTGAGCCTTCCTTGGAAATCCAGACGTCTGGGCAGTGGGCAGAGCAGGGTCACTGGACAGTGACCAGGCGCTTCTAGGACACACTGCAGGTGGAGTGGTTGATTTCCTGCCCTCGGGTTTACGTCTCAAAGTACTTGTAGATCTGGGCCACATACTGCATCACGCTCTGCCAGTCAGGCCGGTCTGTGTACAGCATCTCACTGAGCTCCTGTAGGGGAAGGGGACAGGTCACAAAGGAGACACTGCAGGGCTTACACTGCCCAGAAATGCACCACCTACACAGACAGCAGGTGAAGGCAAACACAGGTGGTGCTAAATGTGCCAAGTTAAAAAGAAGAGACTTTCCATTTTATTTATTTGGGAGGCACTGCCCCTTTTAAAAGACACAATACATGATTGACCTCCTGTTGTTTTCATCTTTATGACAGCATTTCAAAAATTTTAATAAAAGTTTTACAAAGAGAGTCACCCATAATTTCACTAGCAGAAAACTGTTTCTACTTTTCTATATCACATGTGTATGTAAGCAAATTGGCCTTGAATTTCCCAGGCTTCTGTCAAAGGGGACACACTTTCATGTACTGTTTTTTCACTGGACATTTTCACACATGATTTCCATGTTGCTGCACCGTTTCACTGGTTACCACACTAGCAGATGCACACTGTCTGAGGGAGTTGCTGTCCGTCATTGATAAGGACATGTAGCTTACATTCTCTTCTTCATCATCACAAACTTTTCAGTAAGCATCTCCATCCAGCCTTGTCTCCTGGTGAATTAGTCTCTTGAGAGAAATTCTTTTTTTTGGTGCCAGGGATCAAACTAAGGGCCTTGTGCAAGCACACTAACCACTGAGCTAAATCCCCAGCCCCCTTGAAAGAAATTCTTAAGAATGAGGCTATCACACCTTGAAACTTATTTTACTCGCATTAAGTGTTAACATTTAAAATTCAGTAACTTTCTTTGCTATTTAGTTTTGCATCTTCATTTTTTTTCTTTTTCTCTGCTAAGTGTGTAATCAAGCCTGTATCAAACAAACATAAGGTAGAGGACAGAAAGTGACAGGCAACAGAGCTGGGCTTCTTGCAAAGCCCTCAGTCAAGCTTTTTGGAAATTTGTGCCAGTGAGCATCATGTTTAAAAATTAACTTTGGGATTGAATTTGGATTCTTTTGTGGTCACAAGAGAACAGTAGGGAAGAATCCTGGTGTAAAGCCAGAAGTAGAGATGCAGTGGAATAATAAGGCTGAACTGAGCACATCTGTTCCTGGGTGGTCACACAACTAGCTCAGGCTGTTCAAAAATCGTTTATCCTCTGACTCAATAATAGCTGAATATATATCTTACCCATTCTGCTTTGTGGTCATGCTAAAAAACTATCAGCTTATTCATGAGGAAAGGGTAGTAAAGGAGCAACTAGAACATTATACAACAGATATTCTGAGAAACAATTTTGAAAGAAAAAAACCCCCAAACCGTCACAGATTGTAAGTACCAAAAGTTTCTTTCTACCTACAGCATTGTAGTCAGAGCTCTGTACACAGATTGATGTATAACAAACTAGAATTAGTACAAGAGGGCTGCTAATCACATTAGGGAAAAGAAGTGATAAAGACTGACTTTGCTCATTCACAGGTAGCTAAACTCTGGGTAAAGAAGAGAAGCCTACAAGTTCAAGAGAAATGGCAAACTTTCTATAGGGGAAGGGTGTGTCTTCAATTTCAGAGAGGATTTGGAAGTCCAATCAATATTCACAGTTTTACTCAGAGGATTTTAGACGAGCAACAACCGAATGAAAAATATTTTGGTATATTGTTTGTTAACCTTCGAAAATTTCTGAAGAAATAATTTTGCACATTTTAGGAATAAGGCATTAATAAAATCTCATAATGCATGCTATTTGTTTGCATGAGTAGTTAAAAACCTCCATGACTTCACTGGTGGATTCTACCAAATACTTAAGGAAAAAATAATACCAATTCTATATAATTTCTTTTGAAAAATAGAAGAGGAGGAGAAAACACTTCCCAACTCATTCTAGGAGGCCACAATTGCTCAAACAGCAGAACCAGACAAAAAAACAAGAAAATTACAGATAAATTTCACAGATACAATAAAATTAACAAATTGTACAAATATTAACAAGTTGAACTCATTAATCTATAAAAGTATAACACATAATGACTGAGTGAGGCTCACCCCAAGAACGAGAAGGTACTTCAATATTTGTAAACCAATACAATCCATCATATTTGCTAAATAACAAAACCATAGGATCATATCAACAGATGAAGAAAAAGTATTACACAAAATTTGAAAACGATCCATGATAAAAACTAAGAAGAATTTGTTTTATCTAATAAAGGGATGTAAAAAAAGTTAATAGCTGACATCATATTTAGTTGTAAAAGATAATGCTATTTCCCTAAAATCAGGAATAAGGTAAAGATGTCATCCCTCACTTGTCCTATTCAACATGTTACTGGAAGTTCTAGCTAATGCAGTGAGGCATGAAAAAGAAATAAAAGGTATACAGACTGGAAAGGAAGAGAAAAACTGCCTTCATCTGTAGATGACAGGGTTATCTAGGTAGAAAATCTCAGTGGGTCTACCTACAGGCTCACCAAGGCCTCAGGATATGAAGTCATTGTACAAAATTCAATCATTTTCCTCATGCCAGAAAAAAGCAACTGGAATTTATAAGAAAAACAATACTATTTACAATACCACCAAAAAAAGTTCAAAGGCCTAAATCTAACAAAATTAAATCTATAAAATCTATGTGTAAAATCTGTATGCAGAAAATTTAAAAAGTACTGATGAAAGAAATCAAAGATCTAAGTAAACAGAGATAAATCTTGCACTCATGGATTAGCAGATAGTACTGTTTGTCAATTCTTGCTGTTTGTAGTTTAATCTACAGATACAATGCATTCCAATCAAAATCCCAGCAAGTCTTTATTTTTTGTAAATACTGACAGATTCTAAAATGCATAGAGACAAGGCATTAGAATAGCTAAAACAAATCTAAAAAAGAACAAAGAGGACCAGATTTCAAGACTTTTTTTTATAAAGTTATACTAGTCAAGATAGTGTGGTATTAGTAAGGGACAGAGTCTTAGATCAATGGAGTAAAACAGAGCCCCAAAACAGAACCACACAACTGACAATATAGACAACTGATGTTTTACAAAGATACAAAGGCAATTCAATAAATAAAAGACACTCTTTTTCCAATAAATAGTGCGGAATTGGACACCCACATATAAAAGCAAACAAACGAACGAGAACCTAACCATTTTTTGCTGAGCAGTGAAGGATACCTTTATTTTCAGCCAGGAACAGATCAAACTCACAAATCAGTGTCTCAACCTTTGGGGCTTGGGATGTTATAGATACAGAGTAAAAGAAATGAGGGGGAGGGATAGTCATGTCTTTTTGGGAATAGGTGGAGATTTTCTGGGAATCTGAATGCAACCTCTTTTTGCTCCTTTTATTACTCTTTCTGGTTGTTAACTATCAATTTTCATGGCACTGAGGAGTGTGTGTCATTTAGCATGCAGGTAGGATTGTAACAAAGTGACTGTGTCTCCAGTCACTCCGGTTGGAAGTGACTCTTAAATTCCCAACAGTTTCGGCTAGCTCACCTGAACAAGAATCTCTGTCCTACAAACATTCTGCACAAGCCCAGAACCCAACCCTAGAAAAGTTCTACGAAGGTCCTCTTGGGGCCACCGGCTCCCAGGTTCCTGTCCAGAGCCCTGAGTTCACAGCAAAGACATCCCTCAATCTCTCAGAAGCAAGGCTGAGGGCTGGGATGTGGGTCCTGCAGTGGAGGTCTCTCTTAACTGCCCCGATGCAAGGCCCCAGCCTCACGGCAGACACCCGAAGCCAGAGAAAACCCCATAGACACTCCTGCACTGCTCCTCAGTAGCTTTTTTATTCATAAGAAATAGCTCTAGGGGAAGAGGACTGATCAGACCATGTTCCATCTGGGCTGCAAAATCGGTTACCAATTTCTGATACCAAACTGGGTTCTTTTTCCTTTTGGTATTGTGGAACCAACAGCAGGACTGAGCACTGGAAACAGTAAAGGAGACTTTTATTCTTGGCTAAGAACGGGAAAATTAGAAGAAAAACTTGCAAACCTACTTTTCCCTAAAAACATACTGTATACAAAAATACACAAAAATAAATTAAAAGTTAGATTGTAAGTCAGGTGTGGTGGCACATGCCTATAATTCCAGCTCTCGGGAAGCTGAGGCAGGAGAATTGCTGTGAGTTTGAGGCTAGTCTGGGCTACACAGTGAGTTCAAGGCCAGCCTGAACTACACAGTGAGACCCTGTCTCAAAAAAAAAAAAAAACAACTCATAAAAAAATTAACAAATCCCCAAAACAATTGGTATTACTGACCTACAAATAAATGGTTTATTAAATACTTTAAAAAGACAACTGGAAGAAAAAAAAGGTAAGGCTTCTTGCACTTGGGCACTCATAGTCTTGTGGAGTGTAGGGGGATGGAGATTTGCTATACAAACAGATGAATTATAATATAATAGGGCATGTGGATACAGTACCATGAATAAATTGTGCTTTAAGAGTCCAGAAAGTAGACACAGTTGTCATGGATGCAGAGTCACCAGGTGGCTATGGGCAAGGCCTTTAGAGCCAGCCTGCCTGGCTTGGACTCTCGCCTTTGCTACTCATTAGCTGTGTGATTCTCTATGAACTGCATATGCCTCCATGTCCCACCTGCACAGTGCTTCTGCCTCACAAGAGTCCCGGGAGGCTCCCGTGGGTCAGTACACGGGAAATGCCCACGATGCTGCCTGGCACATGGTAAACAGGAGAAAAATGGTTTTTTAGTGTGTGTAAACAGGCCCAAACTAACTACTGAGACATACATCATAAAGTTTATACCATAACATAGGCTCAATCAAGCCTAAGAGATCACTCTGATATTCTGAAATCCTGAGTTGAGATGGCCACGCTCCACTGGGGCCCCAAAGAACTTGGTGGTATGCAGTGACTGTCCTCGGGGTTGCCCCAGCTCACTCAGTCAGCAACAACTTCCAGGGAACAAATGACCAATGCAGCAGGGTCCCCTTACCACGTCAGAGACACATCAGTGCTGGAGGATAGACTTTCTGGCTGTTCTGTGGTAATGACAGTGATGCCCCAGGCCCTCTCTTACCCAGTGTTTTCTGGAAGGAACTGCTCAGCTTTGGGTTGTAGCAGTATACAATGGTTATGAAGGGACATTTTCTAAAAGGTAGCTGCAGAGCTCTACTTCTTCAAGATCTCACCCTTGCTAACTGGCTACACCCAGATATTTATTTGTACTTAACTATACACACACACACATGAAATAACTTCCTGCATAATCTAACAATAGTACTTGATTGACAGGAGATTAAATACAGTCGTCACTTCTGACTGGGTATAGTTTAAAAGTGTCAAGTGAAACTCAAAATATTGTTTTTCGATCCACATCAAGATACTGAAAAGCAGGGCTGGGGGTATTGCTCAGTGATAAAGTGCCTGGTGAAGGCTCAATCCCCAGAACCAGAGGGAAAAAAAAGATATTGAAAAGCAAATTTAAGAAGGTAGGAAATTTCTATTTTGCTGATAGTATAAATTGATTAAACTGCTCATAGCCATTCCTTTTGAGATTAGTTTCCATATTTGTCAGCAGCAACTCAACTATCGCCAAGTGAAACTGCAGGCCCTGCCTACTAGGTCAACAAGATGATCTCACCCTCGTTCCCATCACCAATTTCTAGAGTACATTAAATGAAAATTAAGAAAAAATAGCAAAGTATGAAAGAAGCAAATATTAACACTACAATGTTATAAAGAAAAAAACACATTGCCTGCATGATTTAACCTGCAAGTTCTCATTACGTCTCTGATCCTTATGTAAACTGTCTGGACTGGTTAGTTGGTACTTGGAAGCTGTTTTGTTGTCTCCAAAGTTGAGTGTAAATAAAATTTCTGTTTCTCAACTGTAGTCAGCTGTGTAAGGCCCCACATTCTTTTTTTTTTGGTGCTGGGGATCGAATTCAGGCCCTTGTGCTTACAAGGCCCACATTCATTTTTAATTCTCTTCACATACATGATAGGAATATTTGTTTCATAAAAGTTTAATAGGATTTGGGCTTACTGGGATATTGTTTGTTCTTGTGTGTGCAAATTCAAATTATGAATTCAACTTTAATGGTTAAAGCGCTACTTCTTTCTTAGTAGATCTTAGAGATGTGTTCACATTTAATGTTTGAAGAAAATGTGTTGATTATTTCTGTAGGAAACTGTTCTGTTTCAAATTTATACTGGCGTAACATTGTTCTAGTACTAAGACTTCTACGTTAGCTGTACTTTCACTTTTCATTTCTTGGATTCTTCCCATCTTCTGAGGGAATGGAATTATATCTCACTATTATTATTTCAGCTTGGATTTTCCTGATCACTAATGTGATTGAACACTTTAAATGGTTAGTAGTCAGGCTGGGAGTGTAGCTCAGTGGTAGAGTTTGCCTAGCATTTTTGAAGCCCTAGGTCCAATCCTCAGCACTACAATCAATCAACAAATCAATAGATCACTCAATCAATCAATCAAGTTTACTGGCCATTCATGATTCTCCTCTGTAAGTTGTCTATTCTAGGCACATAATTTTCTACTGAGTTATCTTTTTGTAATTGTTTAGTTGAAAAAATAATTTTTTTGGGGGTGCTGGGGATCGAACTCAGGGACTTGTGCTTGGTAGGCAAGAGGTCTACCACTTGAGCTAAATTCCCAACCCCAATTTTTTTTTAAACAGATAATCAGTCTTTGCTTTTTCTGGAGTTTCATTATAGTACGTCTGGATGGATATTTTGTTCTATTCATCCTGCTTCAGAGTCATTAAGAATAATGTGGACTCTTGTCTTATTATTCTGGAAAAATGTCAAGCATCCTATTTTCAAATACAGTAGTACCTTGGGTCATGAACGCTTCTGTTGGCAAACAAAATGCCTTGGCAAAATTTTGTTTTTGTTTGTGAACTCTGCATCAGGTGATAAACACAACCTTGGCTATCTTTCCCATGTGAGCAAGAACGAAGCCATCTTTTCCAGAATTGTGGAATGAATTAAATTCATGAACCAACACACCACTGTATATTGTCTTTCTTCCATTCCTTTCAACCTTTTCTTCTGGTATTCTCACTGGACTTGGGAAATGGACATCACCTGAATTTATCTTTCATGCACCATAAGCTCTGAAACCAGCTGGTTAGCTCAACAGTCCTTCCCAACCTCTCTCTCCCTTGCACACTTCACACTACTAAAAGAGGCTGAAAAATACATACTTGTTTCCTCGAACACCTCTGCAGATGGGACGGGCAGGTAACAGCACTGTCTGTGAGCTGGAAGAACCCTCAAAGCTGTTTGCTTTCTTTATCAGCAGTGAAGGATGAAAGAGACTGGCTCTATTCCTCCCCCCCTCCTTCCTGTCCTGCAGGTGGAAGTAATGTTGGGCTTGGCAGCCATATTCAACCACAGAGGAAGAAGTTTGGGGACTGAAAGTCAACAGACAAAGGTTGTGACATGTAGAGAAGAAACGCTTCAGGTCCCTGGTTAAACACTGAGTGGTGAACCAATCCTGAATCTACTTCTAGACGACTTATTACACACATGCAGACACACAAGCCAGGTGCTGTGGCACATGCCTTGTAGTTCCAGCTACTTGGCAGGCTGAGGCAGGAGGATCCCAAATTTGAATATGGGTCACTTGCCAACACCATGTCCCAAAATAAAATGTAAAAAGGGCTGGAGATGTAGTTCAGTGGTACAGTACCTTTGGGATCAACTTTCAGTACAACAATCAGTTTGGCAACCCATCCCATTGTATTTTAATTAGAGATTTTAATTTCTAGTATCTTTATTTCTTTTTCCAAGTCTCTTTTTTCTTTTTATGGTACTATGCTCTTTCTTTATGGCTTCTATTCCTCCTTTCATCTCTTTAATATGTTGAAGCATAGCTGATATGAAGTCTCTTATTGTTTATTATCTCCAGTTCTAGTAGATAATCCTCAGGCTTCTTTTCTTTTTGGTGCCAGGGATCGAACTCAGGGCCTTACACTTGGTAGGCAAGCACTCTAACCACTGAGCTAAATCCCTTGTACCTATTGACTAACTCTTGATTATTTTCTTGAGTGTTTGTGATTTGGCTTGTGAACATATTTCCAGTGGCTGTTGTATTACTAGCAGCTTCCTGCATCAGCAAGTATAAGATATGGGCTCCAAGAAGCACAGATATAAATTTAGCCTCCAAGCTTCATCTGGCTCTTTTCTTTTCTTACAGGAGAGTTTCCTTTTTGCTTTTTGCTGCCCCCCTGCCAAAAAAAAAATCCCAGGTGGAGACAAATTCCCTCATTACCTCTCTGAATGCAGGTGTAGTTTTAAATTTTTCCATTTTCACTAAGAAGAGCATCATATTGAGCGCCTTGGTTTTATGCAGGGATCTCAGTACTAATGCTCTGTTTATGTGAGCTTAGGTACTTGTCTCTTGTTCCTATAAGAACAGTGATGGTGAAGCTTTCAGAGACTGAGTGCCAAACTGCAACCTAAAACCCACTTATTTACTGCAAAGTGCCAACACTGCAATTAAATCTGAATACTGAGTTTTAGTTTGGAAAAAAAAACAACTCCACGTTAACATACTTTGTCTTAAAAGAAAAACTCAATAGCTGGGCATGGTGGTGTACATCTGTAATTCCAGCACTTGGGAGGCTGAGGCAGGAAGATTGCCATGAGTTCAAGGCATGCCTGGGCTACTCAAGGCCAGCCTGAACTACATAGTGAGACCCTCTCTCAACAAAACAAAACAAACAAACAAAAAACCCTGTACCACAATAACACGAATGCTATACGTTTGCACCACTACTACAGGCCATTAGAGCCTTTTAGGTACCTATTTAGTATGAGCCGTATGCCACCATCCCCACATCCACCCAGGGGTGCCATAGTCTCTTATGGCTCTGGTTTTCACTTCTTTTTAAATTTCTGCCATCTTATTATTTCTTGTTCTTTCTTAAGAGCTCAGCTATGTATTCACTTCCTTTTTTGGCAGTACTGGGGATTGAACCTAGGACCGTTGTATGGGGCTACATCCCCAACTCTTTCATTTTTTTAAAAATCTGAAATAGGGTCTCCCTAAGTTGCTAAACTGGCCAGGCTGGGCTTGAATTTATGATCCTCCTGCCACAGCCTCCCAGAGTACTGAGATTACAGGCAGCAACAGGTCTTTTTTTTTTTTTTTTTTTTTTTTTTTTTGTGGTGCCGGGGATCGAACTCAGGCCCTTGTGCTTGCAAGGCAAGCACTCTAATCACTGAGCTAAATCCCCAGCCCCGAGCAACAGGTCTTTAATGGTAATTCATCTCACTGTATTTCCAGAACTGAAATTTATCCATAATGAAATCTAACTGAAAAATTCTACTCATATATGTGATCATACCAACTAGATAACTATAACAGGGATCACAAGTAAGAGGTCTTCTGTGAATGGATGTCAGTGTTTTATAAAAAACTGTTTGGTAGATGGTACAAAGTTCTTTTTCATATAAGTAGAAAAAAATAACCAAAAGACATGAAACAGAAAACTTACCAGGCTGGGTCTGATGCCAACACTTTCTGCTGCTTCAAATGCCAACAACAGATTCCTCTTCTAGGTTAAGAAGACAAAGAGACTGGAATTATTAATTACAAAAGGTAGCTTTTACTAGGAAAGAGTATCAACTGACACTCCCTTACAGAGTTTCTATTACAGTAAGTCCCCAACCTATGAACATTCGAGTCCCGACTTTCCCAGGTATACTCTATAGGACTCACTTTGTCGGATAGGAATGAACCTGACTTATGAACGTTCTCCCAGAATGGAACTTGTTCATAAGTTGGGGACTTACTGCATTATAAAACAAAGTAATAATGAATCAGTTATGTGAACAATGGTCTCAGTTTAAGGAAAAAAAGATTAAAAGGTTACAAATGTCACTGATAATAGTATTACTGACACCTGCCTATCAAAGATAATTTTTACATTTTTTGAGATGGAGTCTTGCTATATTGTTCAGGTTGGCCTTGAACTCACTATGTAGCCCAGACTAGCCCTGAACTCACAGCAATCCTCCTGCCTCAGGCTCCCGAGTGCTGGGATTACAGGCATGTGCCACCATGCTCAACCTCAAAGATAAATTTTTGTTTCTTTGGTTATTTTTGGCTTTGTCAAGATTTATGGAAAAAAAAAAGGGGGAGATTTAGCTCAGTGCTAGAGTGCTTGCCTAGCAAGCACAAGGCCCTGAGTTTCATCTCCAGCCCACGAAAAAAAAAAAAAAAGATTTTTGACATCCACATTCTGTTGTGTAAGAAAGCGGTTAAATCATGGTGCTGTACCAAAGAAAATTATCAAAGCTATATAAATATCTATATATTTAAATAGAATCAAACAAAAAACTATTGCTGCCCCCATTCTTGGTCCTTGGGAGAACAGGTTTTTAATTTCTCTGTATTTCTTCTGGTGATTACCTCAGTATCTCTGTAATATGCTTACACCACTACTTCTTGATTTCTAAAATGGAGGCTTTAGTTACTGACTTCCTCCCAAAACCAAGGCAGACTTAGGCACTAGGCACTCCTGCCCTCCCTTTATAGTCATATATCTAATTATAATTCCTTTACTGTTATTATATTTGTGACCTTCCATAGTGTCTTGTCTTGAATGTAATGTCTTGAATGTCTTGTGCCACTGATTATGGACAGAGCTTTCTGACTCTACTTTGTGAAATAAGCAATAGGTTCCTCTCATTTTTCCTCTACCTTGCCTAGTTTTACATTTAAATTGTTAAAACTTAGAACATCTGCTTCCTTTTCCAGCAGGACATTTAAGTCCTCTGTGCTCTTTTCCTAGAATGATTGTAAAAAATAAAAACAATAAACACTGACCCAAAAGTGAGCTGCAGTTTCATCTTCTCTGTAGTTCCAAGGCCACGATCTTGTGCCACTCAAAAGAGGATTTTCCTCTTGGTTACTCTACCCATTGCCAAAATCACATTTTAGTATGCTCCACATTAGGATGACCTTTCTTCAAAAGACTGTTTATTCCCTATAGTATCTGCCTATTTTGGATTTTTCTTAGTGGGAGAAGAACTTTAGGTCTCTATCATCTGGCTTCTTACTCATTCTGACAGTTGCTTTACGTTCCTAACACGTATTCTCTTCGTGGCTCATGGACTCTCTGTTCTAAGCAGAAGAGTTAGCCTCATATTTGGACAGTGACTTCCTTGCACAACTTCTCATGTTTTAGCTCCTTTTCCTATCCTCAAGCTGTTTTAAACAATTTTTATTATTACACATTTGCAGTACATAATGATTACACATTCACTATAGGGAATTGGTACACGTATAGAACACATCTCAATTCTTTTTTTCCCCTTCCCCCACCCCTCCTTTTTTTGCCAGCATCAATCATTTATTTATAAGTCCTTATTAACATTATCATACATATAGATTAGCAACCAGACCAATAAGCCAAAAAACATACAAAACACATAAAAGAATTATACTAAATCAAGGTACACTTTCAAATACATTGTCCATGCTGGATTACAATAACTTTTTCTCTCTTTTTTTCTATTATGTCTTTTATTTTGCACTTTATTTATATGTTGAGTTTCTCATATAAGAGAAACTATATGATATTTAACCCTGTGTGTCTGATTTACTTCACTTAATATTATGGTCTCACGGTGCACCCATTTTCCTACAAATGACTCAAATTGTCATTTGACTCATCCTTGTTTGTGGCAGAGTAGTACTCCATTGCATATAAATACATTTTACTTATCTATTCATCTATTCCTTAGAATGTTAATGGTACTGTTCCACAGTCATTCAGCCCTAGTTTGTAGCTTCTTCTCAGACTCTTTCTGGCTATTTTATAACATTTCCTTAGACAGTTGGATTCAACTGGCGGAGGGGGTTTGGGGATCAAACTCATGGCCTTGCGCTCATTAGGCAAGCACTCTACTACTTGAGCTAAATCCGCAACCCCAGGCAGATGAATTTAGGAATCATTTTGTCATTCCTCCACACCTCCATAATTCATTTCAAAACCATTAGGACTTACAAAGTTTAAATTGGCATATTAACTGAGAGACAAAAATGTTCTATGTATTCATGTTTTATGTCCTTCAACAGAATTTTGCAATTTATATATTTAGATTTTATCCCTAACGTGGGCATAGTGGTGCACAACTATAGTCTTGGAATAGCCATGATGTAGTCAGAGACCACCACAGGGAAAAAACACAAAGCAACTCCTAGGCCCTTAATCTGCTACTCATTCAAAGCATAATTTGTTTTTTTCTGAGAAAATCAGGGGCTTGAAAGCAGTTTTTGCTAAAACCCATGACTTCACTTGGGTCTAAAAATGCTTGGTAAGTAACTAAAAGTAGAACGAAGTCAAATTCTTCTCAGCTCTGCATACAGGATATTAGTCATTTAGAGAATACCTGCAAAAAGGTGGCAGAACAAAATTTACCTGGCCTATCTCATTCCCCTTCAAGATGGAGGACACCAAGGTAACAGTAAGCAAAGTAATTTCCAGGATTCAGAGGGACATCTAATTACCAGCCTCTCTTTACAATGCTTAGAGGTCACCAACCATTGTCCTGAACTGGTAGTCACCTAGATCCCAGGAGAAACAACCTCACATGACTGAACCACCACAGAGGCAATCACTTCATGAGAACAGAACTGTCCCTTAATTTAAGCCATGAGTGTCCCTCCAGAGGTACAAAGCCAGGACCGGGAGAATGATGGTCAGGGCCCTGGTCTACCTCAGTCAAATCTTAAAGGCTGCCCTCCTGCTTTTGTGTGGGGGCAGATCTGGTCCTCTTCATCAGAGTGTGCCCTGTCAGCTACTACTCAAGCTAGGGTCCTTTCCCTACCTTGCGTTTTACTTCCCAATTAAAGCTTTTGCCCTGCAAATTTGTACTTTAATTTTTAATTTCCATTGTTACTAAAACCAGGACCCACGATAACTAAGCATTAACATTCCCAGCTACTCAGAATATAACCATAAGGCAAAGGAGCTAGCTACCCTCCCAATTTGACTAAACTGTGAATAAACTAGTTTTTTTCATTTTTATGGGCTTTTCTCATACTCCTGGTGGTAGGCAGGGGAATAAACTCAGAAAGGTGGGATCCAGTCTCAGGCTTGTTGGACCCCACAGGCAACAAGAGAGACTTAAGTAGGAGGACTGTTGGAGCCCAGGAGTTCAAAGCCAGCCTGGGCAACATGACAAAATCTCATCTCTTACAAAAAAATTTTTATACATAATTTTTTACCCTTTCCCATTTCCCCCATATCTTTCACTCTGCCCTCGCCTGAACATCTGGATCCAAGAACAAGGGGTTTACCCTGACGCTGAAGCCAACTCTGATCTGGAAATCAGATCAGAGAAAAAAAAAAAAACAAAAGACATGGCTGTGCACACTTTCTTCCAGCTTGTGGTCAAGGGCCTTGGAGAGTTGTGGATCTGTGGTGATGTGTACAAGCCACTAGCCCTCTTCTTGAAATTAAGGGGAATTAATGAGGTCAGACTGGAAGCCACATGCTTGTTGCCCTGACACTATTCTGTTGTGCTGAGTGGGAAAATGTGAATTGGCACCTGGGCTTCCTTCAGTGTAGCCCACACTAGTGGCAGCAGCAATCTCTTATTTTGGTGCTAATGAGGCCTTGTCCTTATTCTAAAGTCCATTTTGGATAAGGGAAGAAGGGGATCTAAAAGCTTGTTTTTGGGCTATCGTTACTCCAGAAGTCAAAATAACATTTTCATAGCTTTAGAGATATAATGCCAAATTGCTTTCTAAAATATGGATACCAGTAGGGAGTAGTGGCTTTGGAGGCTGAGGCAAGAGGATCATGGTGAGTTTGAGGCCAGCCTGGACTTCAACAGTAAGTTGAAGGCCAGCCTGAATTACATAGTAAGACTCTGTCTCAAAAAAAAAAAGTTAATACTAATTTTCAATTCCAGCAACAGTGTAATTAGTACGCATTTTTCTTGTACTTCTTATCTGCATAAATGTTATGATTTCTGAAAGTCTGCCTGTATGGTTTTATGACTAGTAAGGTCTAATGAGAGGGCATTTGTAAACAAAAAGTTTTAAACAGAATTCACTCGAGAGCCTCTAGTCTGATTCAAATATAACTGATTGTGTTTTATAAGTAGATACTGAACACAGAAAACATAGCCTAGGCTGGAAAACTGTTTCAAAATGCTCTGAAATAGCATAACATGGAACATAGTAGACAGGGATGGTTTTTGGGTTCACAAAAATGACTTTTACTCATTTTGGCAGCAGTAGACATGAGTGAGCAGGCAGCACTATCCTAATGCTCTTTCACCAGAACACTGTCATAGCTCAAGTAGAATATAAGAAATAAAGGTAGGTAGAAAGAAAATAAAGAAAATCATAATTTTAAAATTGTACTTTTAAGGAAAACTGCAGCTTCATGACACAAAATTACCCAAGGCTGCAATGCCTTTTTCCCTTCTGGGAGGCTCACTCCAAAAAAAATTCCTAAGGGTCTTAAAGATATAATAAACCTGTAAAGTGGGCCCCTGCCTTTTGCCTGTAACTTGTTCTTCCTCTCACAGACCTCCATTCTTGAGCAAGCAGCACTATTAAGTGTGCAGCATACCTCTAAATATCAGAAAAATGCAAATGTTTTGCTTTCTAATCTAGCCTACCAAATGGGTAGCCTGAGAAGACAGTAGAAATACATACCCTAGATCATCCAACTGAGGATACCCCCGAGACTAAATTAAAAACTCTGAGCCCCAGTCCATCATGCACCTCTTTTGAGGGCCTACACTCCCTTCTGAGTGTGTACTTCTTTAATTGTGTCTAATAAACCTTTCTAATACCTCTCACTATGTGTCCTGTAATTCTTTTCTGTGACCTAAGTCAGTGACCTACAACCTACCCTGTGGGTGAGTTGAAGTCCCCAGCTCCTCTTTGTGAGGGCCTCCTCAGAACCCATCTGGTGACAAAATTACTGTGCAGAGGCCAGATGTGAGGCAGCAGCTGGCGATGTGAGAAGAGGGCATGTCCTTGGAGACGTTCAGAGGCCTCACCTGCCTGTGGCTCTGAACTTCCCTGCAGCTCTGCCCACAGAGGTTGGTAAGGGTGTGAGGCTGTCCACTGTCTGGTTTGTGTGGGGAAGAAGGTGCAGGTCTGAAATGGAAGAGGTACCCTCATGGGACAGGAGATAGGGAGATTCTTGGGTCCTAATCCATGAACTGTCACCCACTGACAGTAGAGACATCTCTGTTTCTCCACCCTGCCTTGCTAGCAATGTATGTAATGTGCCTTCCTCTACTTTTATTATAACAACCAGGTGCACTATAACAGTGTGTGTGTTTGTACGTGTGTGATGCCAGGATGTCTCCAAGAGTGACAATGACCGCTAATCCATATCATGTTTTAGGAGGAAATTCTAACACCTGAGTCCATACTCAGGACCCAGTGGAAAATTATCAGTCTCCAGTGAAGCCATAAAAGCTAGTCCACTGTTTGCTTGTAGGCCAGTCTGAGCTGTCAGACCTGCATTGTCTTCACCTATTCTTTTCCTTAAGTTAAAGCTCCTTC
Source organism: Hystrix cristata (assembly GCA_004026905.1). NCBI lineage: Eukaryota > Metazoa > Chordata > Mammalia > Rodentia > Hystricidae > Hystrix > Hystrix cristata. The sequence continues at coordinate 18,870 of PVJO010011366.1, read as the reverse complement.
CCTATTTTCTTTTCTTTCTCAAAACTTTTGTCTGTAAATTTGTGCTGTTTCTTTACTTTTAATTTCCATTATCACTGAAACAAATCCCTGCATGTGTTCCATGTTAAACGTGGGACCTTCCAGTTCCAGGAGAGCCTAAGTCCTCAACCCATGGCAGGGTAGGACTCTGTCACCAGCCCTGGTGGCCAGTAGGAGTTGTGTTGATGGGGCACCTCACCCAACACTAACAGGAGAAAGGGCACCAATTTCAGAAATTCTCTCACATTCATCTTTCATTTCAGATGGTGACATAAGCACACTCTACTCTATCAACTGCCTTTATTCAGGCTGACTGGCAGAGTTTCACAGATGGACAGCTCAATACTCTTTTTCTTGAAAACAAAAAACAGTGCCCAAATTTTATATTGACTGTAACTCATACCCTGTGAGTGCATATTCCTAAAGTCTCAGAGGATATCCTTGTTAGGTTTTTTTTTTTTTTTTTTTTTTTTGTGGTGCCGGGGATCAAACTCAGGCCCTTGTGCTTACAAGGCAAGCACTCTAATCACTGAGCTAAATCCCCAGCCCTCCTTGTTAGTTGTTATTCAGAGATGCCCTAATACTGAGGTCAAACTTACTAGGCTTAATTACTTCCATCCAGGTGGGAGCGGCTCATGATTTCTGAACTTTCTAGATTATCAACAGCGATATTATACACTTTTTCTTTTAATGACCTAGAGATTGAACCTAGGGCCTTGTACATGCTAAGCATGTGCACTATGACTGAGCTACAGCTCCAGCCCTATATGATAAAATTTTGAGATTTCGATTTTAATAGATTTTTACAAAAATTATAGGTCTTGCTTAATGCCCTTTTTGATGTCCGTATGCATCAAAAAGCCCCCTCAAAAAATAAATAAAATCCAAACACTGAAGTTTACCAGAACAAGGTTGCAGGCCAGGAACTAGACGATGCTCACTCATCCCAATGAGAATTAAGGTGTGCATTTCATTCAGGTCAGCTTGTTTTCTATGAAATCCAACTACGAGGCTGGGGATTTAGCTCAGTGGTAGAACACTTGCCTAGCAAGCAAGAGGCTCCGAGTTTGATCCCTAATACCCCTCCCCGCCAAAAGAAATCCAACTCTAAATATGCCCCCTTTGAGAAGCTTCTCCTTCATATACCCTGTCTCTTCCAGTAAGATTACTCTCCTATTAGGTTGCACATATGTGCTCCATTTTATTCTGTATCGATTTGCCTGTGTTGACACACTACTGTAAAAGCCCTCATCTATCACTGTAATGGATCTGGCCTCTCTTGCCCCCCGGGGCCTGTTCATCATACCCTGGTAGTCACAAAATGTCACTGCTGTGGCCCCTGTCACTCAACCAAGAGTGTAGCCAGGACAAGGTTTTTAGGAAACAGGAAGCCAGATGCTCCTTCAGGGAGTGGTGGGTGAATGGTGACTAACAAACAGTCCTAGGTGCTAGGATACAGACCCAACTCCAGCTGACAGGGAGGTTGTGAAACCAAATAGATCTTAAAATGCAACATTCCACGTATATGAAGCTGTCTCTGTGACATCACAGACCACTGGACTCAGGTGCTCCCTGATGACAGTATGATAGATTTGGGAAAAAGAATTTAGTCTCAGATTTAGAAAATAGAGGCCTCTCCTCTGTTCTGTAAGGACAACAAGAAGAGGACGATGTGATGTCTACTTGCCCTGCTTCACATTTCCGTATCTACAGGAGAACACTGGGCAGTCAGTATCTGTGGGAAACAGAGGGATCCAGCATGAACAAACAGCTTTCAATCATGTCTGTAATCTAAGCGCTCTGGGAGGCTAAGGCAGAAGGGCTTCACGTTTGAGCCCAGCCAGGGCAATTTAGTGACTTAGTATGACCTTGCCTCAAAATAAAAAATGGGCTGAGGATGCAGCTCAGTGAGAAGGTCCTGGGTTCAATTGAGGGAAAAAAAAAAAGACAGAAAGGAAAAGAAAAGAGGATTCAGTTACTAGGAAACAATGTTCAAAGTGTGATGGCAAACACTTGCAGACCCATTATTTTTCAACAGATCCATACTGATTAGACGATAAAGAAGCTAGATCTGTTGGAAAAATATGGGTTTTAGACAGTGTGTATGAGCGTGCTTAAATTTACACTTATCACAGTTTCCTCACTATTTTATACCCCACCATTTCCTCAATTATTTTTGCAACATCACATGGAAAAGGTAGAGCCTGAAAAACCAAGAGGGTGGGGAGAGGATGGATCATTAGGTCATGGTTAGATGAGGTCTTCCCCTGTGAGGCTGTCAGATACTGTGCTCTGCCCTTGGCCTTGGTGACACCTTGTAGTCCCAGTTCTAATCTCTGACTGCCTCCTCCTTGTTCTCTCTGCTGGGTCATCCTCCTCTACCCAGACCACAAACTCCAGAGTCCTCAAAGTTCGTTCCTTAGTCCTCATCTCTCTATGCTTCTGCTATTACTTGAGTTTGTTCCTCAAATGCTCATGTGCTGTAAGCACCCCAGTGTGGTGGTGCTGAAGTGATAGAACCTTTAAAACAAGAGACCCAGTGGGAGGTAATTAGGTTATTGGGCTAACACCCTTGGACGAGATTAATGTAATTCTTATGGGACATGATTAGTTCCTGCAAAAATGAATTCTAAAAACAGCAATGCCAATCCCCATGAGGTCCTCACCAGAGGTTGAGCAGATGGGGCTGCCAGATCTTGGACTTTTGGCTTTTAAAACTGTGAGCTAAATAAATCTGTTTTTCTTTATGAAGTACTTAGCCTCGGATATTTTGTTACAGCCAAAGAAACTGACTGCTATACTTTGCCTTAGGTCATAGAGACTAGGCAATCTTCAGTCACATAGTTTTTAGTACCATCTATGTGTCCTGTCCAATATAGTAGCCACTCATGACCTGTGGCTATTTAAATTGAAATTAATTAAAATAAAAACTTCCCTTCTACAGTCATACTAGTCACATTTCATGTGCTCAATTTCCCATGTGGCTGGTAGATAGAGAACATTCCCATCACCTCAGAAAGTTCCACCATGCAGTATTCATCTGTTATTGATGCTTGCCAGACCTATACTTCTAGCTTGGATCTTCCATCTGAACTCCAGACTTGCTATCTAGTTACCTTACTGACATTACCACCTGCGTATTTCATATATTTTAGACTTAGCGTGATTTGAAACACATTTTCTCCTCAAAATGTTTAATAATCCTCTCCAGAACTCCTTCATAGATTGCAAAGCATTCAACATAAATATGCTTTAAAAATTTAATACACTCTGTAGCGGTTAATTTTATGTGTCAACTTGTCTATACATGGTATCCAGATATTTGGCCAAACATTATTCTAGATGTTTCTGCGAAAGGTATTGAAAAGATGAGATTAATATTTAAATCTGTGAACTCTAGGTAAAACAGACGACCTTCCATGATGTGGGCGGGTCCAATCCAATCAGTTGAAGGCCCTCTTAGAAAAAGATTAATTTATTCTAAAAAGAGAGAAATCTGCCAATAGATCGCCTGCAGACTTGAACTATCAACTCTTCCCTGAGTCTCCAACCTGCCAGAGTACCCTACAGGTTTTGGACTTCCCAGCTTCTACAAGAGTCAAGTCAGTGCCTTAAAATTTCACTTCCTCCATCCCCCACAAACACCCCGTGGTTGTGTTTCTCTGAAGTGCCTTGATTAACAGCCTCAAAATTTAAAGCGCTTTGCTGATTTATTACCACTGCCATAATCATTCCCTTTATTATTTAATAGTAAAGGTAATGATTTTATTTAAATCCTGATGTGGGTAATCAAAAACAGAACTGTTAAACTTCTCTTTGCCTTCCCCATCCTTGAAAATGGTCCCATCAAACAAGACAACTGAAAGTGGTCTTGATTCCTTCCTCTTCTCCCTCCTGCAATCAACTTGTTGCTAAGTCCAAGTGATTCTGTATCTAAAATGTATTCTGAACCCCTACATATCTTTCCTGCTGCTACCACTGTAGTCCCAGTTAATGGGTGAAACCAAGGACACTGAGCATTCCAAATGACTCTTGCAATGGCCTCCTAACTCGGAGCTCCCCCTTCATTCTTGTTTCTCTTCCAATTCCTTTTTCACATAAAAGTCAGAGAGCTCTTTCATAAACATGAATCATGTCTTTCCATTGTTTAGAACTGTGCATGAAGCAGAATGCAAACTGCTCACCAGAGCCATCCTCGGGAGGGGGTTCTACAGGGTATGGCCCTCTCTACCTGTCCCCTGGCATCACAGGCTGCACTTCCCTCCCCACCGGAACCCAGTGCCTTCCTTCCTGCATGCCCTTGCCAGCACCCAGTGTTTCCTTGCTCCTGAGGCTCCTTTTCCCTGGAAAGCTTCATTAAGGCTTTGCCTCCTTCACACTCATTCTTCAGATGGCAGCTTGAGTACAATGTCCTCGGAAAGGCCATCTCAGTCTCCTGACTTAAATGGGATCACTGGGAGCTGGGAGTGTCGTTCAGTGGTAGAATGCCTGCCTATCATACGTAAGGCCCTTGGTTCCATCTTTGGTACTGTATAAATAAATACATGAGATCCCTACTATTCACTCTCACAGTGCTGTTTCTCTGTTGGCTCTTATAACTATTTATAATTTTACCTGGTATAAATTACCTCATTTGTTTATTGACTGTCCGCCATACAAGGGTATGCAGAGCTCTGTCTTGCTCCGTGTTGTCTGTGCACCATGGCTGGCAAGAAATTGTTGAGTACATGAGCACAGGGCCCAGTGTGGTGCTTTTCAAAGCATACTCTGTGGAATATGACTTTGTAGGATGTTATAGGTCAGGAGCTGGCAACGTACTACCCACAGGCCAAATCTGGCCCACAGCTTCTGTTTATAAATAAAGTTTTATTGGAACACAGCCATGCCCACTCACTTACATGTAGTACTTTAGCTTGATGGTAGAGTTGTGTCAGAGACCAACTGACTCACAAAGTCAACTATCTGGTTCACCTTTTATTTTTGGTGGTACTGGGGACTGGACCTAGGGCCTCTGCACTGAAGTATATCCCAGCCCTTTTCTTATTTTTTATTTTGAGACAGGTTCTTGCCAAGTTTCCCAGGCTGGGCTTAAAGTTGTGATCCTCCTGTCTGACGTCCTAGAGTGCTGGGATTACAGGTGTGCACCACCACATCTAGCTTGCCAACTTTGTTATGGGTAATTAGAGTAAAACTAACCAAGTCAACAATTCTGTGGATATGATATATATTGCATTAAACAAAGTCACAGACATTTCTTGAATTTTGAACATTCTGAAGTCTTCAATATGCAACTAAAAATGTGATATGCAGTTTCCATATTTGAGCAGGGAATCATTTTGATGGTACTTGCTGGTTCTTTGGACTAGACTTTGTTTTGCTTTTTGTTTCTGCAGTGTTGGGGAATCAAATCCAGGCCTTATGTATGCTAGGCAAACACTCCGCCACTGGGCTGCACCCCCAGCCCTGGAATTAACCTGGAAAAATGCTGGTCAAAGTTTTGAAAGCATGAAGATCAGACTCCATCAGGGATTGCTCTGGAAAGTGGGTGACAAGAACTTCTTAGCAGCCACAGTAAAGTGCCTTCACTGTGTTTTCCTAGGTAACAAGGGATATGCACTAAGAAGGGAAGTTGGGAAGTATTTACTGAGGATGGGACTCCATGGTGCAGGCACGCAGTCTATAGTTATCATGCTGGTATCAATAGCTGCCACCCCTATTAGGATGTATCAACATAATTAGGAATTCTCCTTGCATTTCTAGAGAAGAATCAGGACAGCTATGACTTACTTTCTCCTGACTGTTTAACTCCTGGTACGGGATGTGGGCAGGCAGGTAGGTGTGGAGCAGAGCACAGAAGGCCAGGCCATCACTCCAGCTACTGCTGAAATTGGTGATGTCAATGTTCTGTGGGGGGAGAAAAAGTGGTATTAAGTCCACGAATTGTGCAATATCATAGAACACAAAGGAGACTGTATTTAGACTGGTATCTCTCTATGGATTTTTGGTAAGGCAACATGAGTTATTTGAATAAACTACCCAAATCTGCTGGGAGTACATTTAATTTTGGTACCAGGAATAGCCTGGTGTTGTTCAAATCTGTGCATAGGGTGGCACAAAGAAAGGTGTCAGCACCCAAAACAGTAAGGATTTCCTGTCTGACCTCTCCATGAGTGATTCTATGGGTGACCCCTCCATGGGTGACTCACTAAAGGCTGAGATATCTCATTCCAAATTAGCCCCACTGATTAGCTTTGCACATCCCAGCATTCCTCCAATTCATCTGGTCAAAGAAAAATCATCAACATTACCATTGTCATCATCACCACCACCACCACCACCACCATAATCATGTAGAATCCACAAGTAGACCAAGATCAAACAAAAACATTAATTCCCTTGGGCTTCCTTCCGCTTCTATACTCCCTCCCTCAATTGGAGAGGCTCCTTAGGAGGAAGAGAGAACCTTTCAGGCTTAACAGTATCCCTGTTAGCACACCTAACAAGCAGGGGCCACCAGTGGGAAACAGGGCTCCCCCTTCAAGACAGGTGGGGCTCTTGGAGGCTGCTTGGTACACAGTCACAAAACTGCTAAAAATTCCACTTTAAAGAGACTGCCAGGCAGGTCCTTAGGCCAGCTGGAGGCTCCAGAGGACCTCTGCCTCTCAGATCCTCAGACCTTACCCCCACAGGGTTTCCTTCCCTGCATTTACAAAGCTTGCCCCAAATTTATTGTCAAGTTCCAAGGCCTGTGAATGCTCTTCATGCTTAAGTAGTTTTTAATGCAGTGGCTGCTCAAATGTACTGTAAAAGTATATGGAAGGGGCCTGCAAGATTGCAGCAGTGGGGCCCAATGACAACTGTCTGGATTTTAAGTCTGTTCTGGGCAGTTTGGGGGAAGTAAGAGAAACTGGACAAGTGCAGGACTCCTTCTTGCAATCGCCACATAGTTGCCAGGGCTTGAGGGAGGCAGGGAGGCCGGGAGGCCCTCCTGCTTCTCCTCAGAATACCCTGTCTTGGGGAGAGGGGAACCAAGAAATCCTGCAAAGATGAAGGAGGGTGATGGCTGCTGGCTCCTTCTCATAGGGTGAATGCTGTCAGCCCTTTCCTCCCTCTGCCCAAATGGCCAAAATCAACACTACGGCTGGTCACTCCCTGACTGCCCTAGAGAGGCGTTTAGAGTGCAACAAAGGCCAATGTGCAGGTTAAAAGGAGAGGGAGGGAGAACTCGAACGTGGCACAAAGTCAGGTTGCAATAGGGAAAGGAGACTGTGGAATTCATCTCAAAGTGTGTATGGAAGTTTTGGAGAATACACTAGGTGGAAATGTATAATACAGTATAAAGTTTTCTGGGAGGCTTCCTTAGCTTCCCAGTTTTGAGAGTAAACTGCCTACGACTTCATTTGCGTTTTTAATCTAGATTCTTCCCCCAGTGTTAGTTCAAGCTAGCCTGGTCCTTAGCAATGAAGCTGCTCAAACACCTAACTTGATGGAAAGAGAAATCAAGGCTGGAAGAGGAGATATGACATCACACAGATGGCTTACCTGAATGGCAGAGACACCAGGAACCCACATCCCACCTTCCTATAAAACTTCCTCTGGCTGCTGGCCAGAGTCTAGGATGATCCTGATGCGCCCCACAGATTCCCCCCAAAATACAGGCTGTCAGATGTGTTCTTGAATCTGCTTTACAATTACACTCATTGATTTTATACTTTCTGAAGAGGTTTGTATATTAAAAAAGCACAGGAAAGAAACAGGTGATAGGATATAACCTACCTAGCTCACTAAAAAACTCATGCATTCAAACTTGATGCTGTGGACACCAAACCCTGGGAAGAAAAGCACATGGGAAAGGAGAAAACCAGCTTTGGGGAAGGTAGAGCACTACGGTACGTACAAAATCTAATTCCTTCATTCCTTTCTTTGCTACAAACAGGTTGCTTGAGCTCTCATCTCTCACATGAATGTGATGTGGAGGAGTAAAAGCCAGGCTTTATTTTCAGAGGGCACCTATTCTTGGGTACTGTCTATGACAACTCCTATGGCACCTGTGTCAATGGGGCCAAGCAAGCAGCATGCCTTTAAGTGTTCCTTTTGCAAGGCAACATCAACATCTGTGATCTCGTTTCCAACAAAGGCTATATTTCAAGCAGGAAGCTGAATGTTCAATGATCAAGACAAAAGTCCCAGAAGTATGAGTCCTGTAAATCTCAAGTTTCAAAAATATTGGAGGTGGTAAGAGTATTGACATTTGAGGAGTGTCTTTGATGTGCCTGTCATTGTGCACTTTATCATTTAATTCTTAGAACTTCTAACCGTTTTATAGATTAAAAAAAAAAGCTGCAACAAGAAGAAAAATTGGGGATTGGGGATTTAGCTCAAATGGCAGAACACTTGCCTAGCAAGCACAAGGCCCTGAGTTCAATTTGCAGCACCCCCCACCCCTGCCAAAAAAAGAAGAAAAATTGCTAGCATAGTGGTCAGGACTGGAATACCAGTTCTGGATGACCTCAAAGCACATGTGCTATGTCTGGTATGAGATACTGCCACCCAAGGAAAGAAGAGGTGAGTGGAGGACACAAGGCAGCATAACACAAGCACAGAGTTCAACACCACTTGCAGTATGGAAGCAGCCCTGCATCTAGGGTAGAGTGAACAAAAACACTGAGATGAGAGAGAACAGATTTCAGAGATCCAAGTAGTATAGTTAGAAATAATGGAGCTGAGGAAGTCATTCCCTTCCATCCATTTCATTTTAAAAATCAGCACATGGCTATTCCTCCTTCCATTGCCTTAAGAGAGATAGAAAATGAAATAACAGTAATTCAGGAGATCTGATGCTCTAGGCGAGAGCACTTGTGTTTTGGATCTCGTACTCCGACCTTCAGTCACTTTCACCTTACTCCCACCTTACTAAGGGTTCATAAATATGTGCTATGTCCTGCATGTAATCAAGATTGGAGTGAATTCTGGGACAAGCACATGTGTTGAGAGCCCCTGAGATGACACAGCACCCTATCAATCATTTCTGTCAATCACATCTAGAGATCCATGGGAGGCACCTGGGCTAAGGTATGTATCCTTTAAATTCTGAAAGCTTGATTTACTGCAGGCTAATATTGTTGATTCTGTGTGCTATGACCTGTGTGCAGGGTTTTGCTTTTCTGTCCCCTAGGCACCATTTTTCTGTTTGTGCCGTATCTTTTGTCAGCACGGACTTGCCCTGGGAACACCTTCCTGTGATCTTCAATAAATGTGGCTGCTTGCCACTGGCTACTGGGTGTACACTTGTCAATTCTTTGCTTGTTGTATAGAAAATCCTGGACTATATATACACCTGCCCACTATGTGGTAACACTAGGGTCTAGGGTAGAACGCTTTCACTCTGTGAGTTAAATAAACTAGAACCATCTTCTCTTTTTTGTTTGTTTTTTTTTGAGACAAAGTCTCAGTATGTAGTTCAGGCTGGCTCTGAACACACTATGTAGCCCAGGCTCGAACTCACAGCGATCCTCCTGCCTCAGCTTCCCGAGTGCTGGGATTTACAGGTATGCACCACCACACCCAGCTAGGAACCATGTTTTCTGTGGTTGGTCATGGACCACCAGGAACAGGGCCTGGAGAAGATGGCATCACTCTCCTAGCACAGGTGAGTGTTACCATGCTAAGGAACCTGTGTGTTCAAGCAGGCCAGGTTCTCCCTCCACCTTCCCTTCCTACCCAAATTTACTTTGTACCTAAAGCTTTTTTAGGGGGGTGCTGGGGACCGAACTCAGGGCCTTGCACTTGCTAGGCAAGTGCTCTACCACTTGAGCTAAATTCCCAACCCCTACCTAAAGCTTTTAAGATTTTCTAAATCTCTTCCAAAGACACGAGAACATTTTATGCACACATATCTTGTGCCACTTATGATACTGTTAAAATTATGAGGGCCACTGATTTGGACTGAGCACTTATACTAGGCCCCAGTACACCAGACCAAAGCAAATGGAGTCATTCATGCTAAATGCTCCATTATCAAACTGAACTTCAGGAATAGATCCCAAGACAGACCAGTTTTCTCTGAAAATTGGACTCCAATCTACCTGAGTCAGCATGATAAGGAAGTCTCTGCCTTCAGACTTATGAGACAGTAATTTGAAATCACTCATATTAACCAATGAGTTTTGTTTGTTTGTGTGTTTACACTGTCCTGTTTCTTTGTTTCCACCTTACAAAACCCGTGTTCTGCCAGTGGGAATTCTGTTTTGTATCATGGAGGTTGTCGTGATTCACAAATCCAGAATAAAGTCAGTAAGACCTACAACTACACTTGTGATTTTGTCTTTTGAAAGACAATATGAAACATAGCCTTCCTTCCTCAGCACAATCCTCAGAAGCATTTTTTTCCTCAGAAGCATTTTGAGAGGTCAAATGCGTATAAAGAGGTGATGAAGCTGTCTACCTCACAAAACCAAGAAAGTGTCCAGTGTACTGGTTAACTGAGTCCCATCTGAGAATGTTTGTCTTTTGGAGAGGGTAGGTTACTGGAGATTAAACCCATAGCCTCATGCATGCTAGGAAGCACTTTACCACTGAGCTCCAGCCCTTTAAAAATTTTGAGACAGGGCCCTCCCCAAGTTGTCCAGGCTGGTCTCAAATCTGCATCCTTATGCCACAGCTTCTTAAGTAGCTAGGACTACTAGCCAGGTATATGCTACCATGCCTGGCCCATTTAAGAATAGTTCTTGATCTATAACTACAGCAGAATAATAGGTTGAGGCTTAAATCTCTTAAGAACAAAACCGTGATAGAAATATCAAACAAAGTTGCCTATTACTTCAAGAGAACTCAAAGATCTCAGATGCTTCAGAACAGACCATGCTCAGCAGGTCTGGTTTGGTCTGTTTTATTCTATTCTACTTAGTTAGTTATTTAGTTACTTATGTCGCTCAGTGGTAGAGTGCTTGCCTAGCATATGCAAAACCCTGGGTTCCATCCCTCACACCGTACAAAACAAAAATAAGAATGAAACCAAACAAAAAACCAAAAGAGAGCAGATGCACTTCAACAGCAAGACCACACAGAAATCACCAAAGAAAAAGGAGATACTATCTTACCTTTTAAAATAAGGATCACAAAAACTCCAAATTTAATTAGGTAATCTAACATCCAGGTCAGGAAATATTTCTTTTCCTTGAAAACTATATTCTCCATGTTTTAGATTTATTGTTCTGACATTTGCAGAGATAGGGAACAATCAGCTATGATTTGTAATATCACACTCACTCTAAGACCATTATGCTGTCAATTTCTCCCTGAATGCCATTTGAAATGGTCTTTAATTCCACTTGACCACCAAGAGTGTCAACAATTCCAAACTCAATGCAGCTGGTTGAACAACTAAAAACGTGTGTACATTTACCATACCTCAAATAAGAGGGTGACTGTTAATCTGCAAAGCACTATACACATCTCAGCTGTTGTTTTTGTTCCAATTATTTACCAAAGTGGTTTTTTTTTAAAAAAAAATCAATAACTGAGACATATGTTCACGAGCTTTAAGGTGTATTTTCCCTAATGGGGTGTTAGTTGATGTGCTATAGCACAACTTGATCATGCTCATGTTTTTTTGTTTTATATGAGCATAAGATAAATCACATAAATAGATGAGGTGATACATGCTTTATTAGATGTTTTCCCTTTGCTCCCTGCTGAAGAGCTGTATCACTTCCGGTACTATTTCCTATACTGCCTTATCTACAGACTGTTGCAAGCTGTGTGGCAGGTTGGGCTCAGGAGAAGCAAAGAAGCAAAGAGAAGTAGGCAGGCATCAGTGAGCAGGAGGGAGAAGACGAGTCTCAAAAGAGCCTGGGCTTCAGGGCAGCATGGCTTTTGTGATGAAAGACATCTCAATGTAAAGGAGGTTACATCCTCAGTATCTCCAAAGGAGCTTGTTTCTAGACATGCTTAAAAGAAAATGTTGTAAGACACAAAACTTGGACCCTCTCAGTACTTAAAGTTATTTGAGAAAAATGAATACACAGAATTACTATCTGAGAAGCTAAAACCTTAAACTTTGATGTTAATTCCCAAGACTGCCTGCTGGAGTGGTTGGTTAAGAGTGTGGTCACAGTCCCAGAAGTGCCAGGTCAGAGGCAGCACTCTTAACACAAAAGGAAAGAAGAAAAGCAAACCCCAATGACGTAGTGCATTTGCTTCTAGAAGATTCATCTTATTTTCTTCTTGTTGCCTGGAAACACCAAACTGTTGAAAACATTAGTCACAGGGAAAAGAAGCTTCAAAGCAGGCACTGAAATGTGTTCTGTGCTCAACCACTGGGGACACAGCTAGACCTGATGGCTGTGTGACCTTATTCCCATTTCATCTTCTCTGACAAGCTCTAGGTTCCTCCAGTAGGTTTCTATGAATTAAGTGATTCTCCATATACTCGGTCCCAAAATTTAAGAACAGTTAAAAGGTAAAAAATCAAAGCTTCTGGGTAAAAAGCAGGAAACATAATAGAAAGTGTGGTACATTCATTCCTGCAGGGACTAGATGTCTCAGGCTCATACTGACCTAAACATCTTCATTCCCAGGATCTCTCTGGGGTTTTTCCAAATCGCTCTTTATTGTTACAGCTGTGGAATCAGACCAAGTTTTATTATTTTTAGGAAAATGTAATAATTCATAGATCACATAGCATAAAGAAGCTCATTCCTCACTAAGGTTCAGCATATATAGGAAGAGTGCAGCGAGGACCAAACTTGCTTTGATTTGTGAGAGAGAACACAGAGTGCATACAAATGTAAGAGGGTTCATGTGAAATTCCAACAATGCACCCTGCATCTCCTTTCCTGTGCTTGCACTCAGCATTCATTCCTTGCCTTGTGTAGATGTGCACCCCTATCCAGGTCTGCTCTCTCTGTTCCAGTCTTGTGCTGTCCAGTCAAGCTGAGTGAATCTGCCCTGCACATGGACAGCAGAGCCCTCAGTCATGGACATGTGGAGATCTACACATGGGGAAAGGCCTGTGATAGTCGGCTTTCCATCACTGTGGCAAAATATCTGACAAAACAAGGTTGTAAGAGAAAAAGTTCATTTAGCTCATGGTTTCAGAGATTTTGGTCCAAGTCAGCAGCTGGTCCCCTTCCTTTGGGCCTGAGTAAGGCAGAACTTCATGGCAGAATGACACGGCAGAGGAAGGATGCACACTTCATGGTGTCAGGAAGGGCACGGGGGGCGGGGGGCAGAGAGAAAGCTAAAGACAAGAAATAGTCCCCAAGAATGTGCTGTCATGACTCACTCTCTTTAGCTAGGTCCCATCTCTTAAGTTTCCATCACCTCTCAATAATGCCATCACATTAGGAATCCATCAGTGGCTCAATTCATGGATGAAGTTAGACCTCTCACGATCCAATCACCTTCCTGAAGCCCCACCTCTGAGCACTGCTGCACTGAGGACAAAACACATGAGCCTTTGGGGGACATTTCATATCCACACCATAGTATCCTCCAGTCTGCACAGCCTCCTTTCTGCTGTCCCATCCCACAAAACAAGCTGCTTCAGCTGCCCTCCCTGGTCCCTGTTGCCCAGCCACTACGTTCTACTCAACATACTAGTTCTTTGTACTGTGATGTGGGAACCATGTCCAGGCAGAGAGTTGGTGACCAGGGCAACACTTCAGGAGTTTCCCTTCTTATCCACTGTAAGCTTAGACGGATAAATTTAAACACTAAAATTACAACATTTTTAGGTAAAAATACAGTGGTACCTCAGTTCATAAATGCTTTTGTTTGCAAAATGAAGTTTTTGGCAAAATTCTGTTTTTGTTTGTAAAATATGCATCGAGTGATGAACAAAACCGCAGCCATCTTTCCTGCATGAACATGAATGTGGCCATCTTTTCCAGAATCAAAGAATGAATGAAGTTTGTGAACCAAGGTACTACTGTATAGGCCACTAGGATTTATAATTTTGAGGAAAATTTATAATCTTGCAGAAAGCCACCTGAAGCATAAAATTCAAGGAACATAAAAGAAAGGATGTAAAAATCTTTCCTTTTTTGGGGGGGTGGTCCTGAAGATTGAATACAGTGCCTTTGGACTTGGCTACATCTTGACTCTTTTCATTTTTTATTTTGAGGCATGGACTTGCTAAGTCACTAAGTTGCCAAAATTGGGCTTGAACTTGTGATCCTCCTACCTTGGTTTCCCAGAGTGCTGGGATTACAAGTGGATTCCCAGGCTAGGACTGAGAAATTTTTCTACATAATTTTCACATAATTTTCTACATGGCAAAGATTAAAAACCATATATGTATGTATACATATGCATGTGTACATCAGGGAAAGAAAACCCTGTGTAAATATTTTAATACTAAATTTATTGAGGCATCATTAGATTAATACGAGTTATGGCCAGAGGAAATCAACCTTTTGCCCTTCAAGCTGATAACCTGGGGTTTCCTTAGAATTCTTTTCTACTTCTGATCTTATTCACACTGTATCTTTAATCATTTATTTCTCTATTTATATTTTACATGGCTTATTGTCTCCCAAATCCAGTCTGTCAATTTCTAACATCTTTTGAGATTTAAAAATATGTGAACTTATTCAATCTATGAATACTCGCCAGGCATGGTGGCATATGCCTGTAATCCTAGGACTTGGGAAGCTGAGGCAGGAGGATTGCCTGCAAGTCTAAGGCCAGTCTGGGCTACATAGTGAGTTCAAAGCTGGCCTGAAGTACCTAGTGAGACCCTGTCTCGAAAAACCAAGAAAAGAAAAAAACTATCATGAATACTCTTAAACTTGAGCCATGGGAAAGACATTTATGATGGTTTTATTGTGGGTGCTACTCCTTCTGGAATATCTAAAGTGGGCAGAATGGCTTATGAAGTAGGGACCTTATCTACACAGTTCATAGTATATCTCCAATCAGATAGGGACAACCTATCTTTATTATCATTCTCAACACTTTCTTTAGGTGTTATTTTTCCAGATGATTTTGAAATTATTTTGTTAAACTCAAGAATAAAGAAATGCTGTTGGGATTTTAATCAGAATTCAATTCAATTTAAAAATTCATTTGGAAATGTTTACTTTTTAAATGATTTCTCCCACTCCTTTTTCTTCATTGAAGGGAACTGAAGGGTTGAGACTGGAAACAGCTGACCAGAAGGCCACATTTAGTGAGTCTAAGAAGTACTGTATCACCCTTTTCTTTACATGGGGAGAACAAAGGGGTAAGCTAAGGGACTGTAGAGAAGAAACACTCCTCTGAGGAAAAGAGTTTTCTAATGATAAAGGGACTGCCCCACAACTGGAGATGTTTAGGCAGATACTGCACAAGCCTCTTCCTGAGATACAATTAGAAGATTATTCATACCAGAAGAGTGGTTAGGGCTTACAATGATAAGTTTTAAGTGTCAACTTAACTGCATTAAGGACTATTTAGAAAACAGGTAATGTATTGTTTCTGGGCGTGTCTGTGAGGGCATTTCCAGAGGAGATGGTAGGAGAGTCTGAGTGAACTGAGTGAGGAAGATCCAGCCTCAGTGTGGGAGGCCACAGTCCAACTGACTAAGGAATTGCAAAAAAAAAAAAAAAAAATAGTTCCTTTCTCTCTCTTTCCTGGGCCTGGACCTCTCTGGCACATGCTTTCTTGCCCCTCTGCCAAGGGAGACCATGGGATGACTTGGAAAGAAGGTCCTCACCAGATACTGGCACTAAGCTCTTGGGATAGCCCAGCTTCCAGATCTGTGAGCCAACTAAATTTCTATTGCTTATAAATGATCCAATCTGTGGTATTCTGTTATAGCAACACAAAAAAGATGAACAATAAGAGATGAACAACAATCTTTCTTACTTTCCCACTGGCTTTCTGCATTTTCACTTAAACACTCAAGTCTTCACCCATGACATTTCCTTCCAGAGGTTCCCTAACTTTGGCATCTTGATACTTGGTCTAGCTTCACAGAAAGCTCTAGGTCCTGCTGCTCTACACTCCTGACCCATAAGGCTGGGTCTACACTCATGCTGGCCACCACTCCCACCCCGGCCCAAGAGCTCAACTAGCAGGGCTGGCTCACACAGCCAACCCTGGAGAAGGAAGATGAGATGTCATGACTCAGCCTGACTGGTTCTTCTGCAGCACCCTATGAAAAGATTTTTCTATCCCTCAGCTTGGGTCTCAAGTGATTTTCTGCTAAGAATCCCTAAGCCTAGACTATACCTCAGGTCTCTGAAGACACCTTTACTGGAATTTTCTTCCCCTATTTTCCTCTACTAATTTTCTATTGAATTATCTTATTTCTTTAATTTTATTCTTCTTTGCTTATCTTTTCTAAAAATGATCTTAGCTCTTGATTGCTCTGCTAGTTCCACTCATCCTAGAATGACTGTTACTTACTTAGGCTCTAGGCTCAGTAATCTGTTAGCACCTCAAACTCCTAAACCATTCTCCTAGCTAAAATCTTATATATTTCCATCCACCAGATCCCAAGGAATATCAAAGACACATTATAAACCATCTGCACTAATGGTTCAATTCTCTGGGCTGGGAGTAGAATCAACTCATAGCTCTTATAACCATAATTATAGTCAGTACATATATATTGAGCCTCTCCATGTGCTAAGGTGCCAATGGCTATACAAATACAAGAAGTATGGCTGATGGGACCATATGGCTCACTGCATGCAATGGAACAGGCATATCTGGGTCTGGCATGTGGAGAAGACATGGTATACTATGTTCTCAAAGAACGAGTAAGTTAATAAGAGTTTCCATACAGTTCTGAGAAACAAAAGTCTGGACTCTTTCTTTCTTTTATTGAGCTTATAATGAGATTGGAGGAAACCTTGGCAAATCAAAATGGAAACTGGTAATACGCCGGTTTCTCTTCAGATTGTGTAAATCTTTTACCTTTTACCAAAATGTAAACTGATGAGGAAAAAATAATCCAAATAGTGACCAGCTTCTCCTTCCTCCATTATGAAAGCAGCTATGAGACTATGACTTCAGGAAAATGACTCAACTTTTCTGGCTGTTGGTTTCCTCATCTCTCAAATGAAGTAGCTTGCTTATAATCAGTGGTTTTGAAATGTTCAGTTATAGAACCTGTTTTTCCAACTAATGTTTCTATAGAAGCTTTTTTTTTCAAATAGGGTTTGAAAACCAGAAGATTTAATGATCTTTTCTTTTGCCTCTTTCCACATATATTCTATTGTGCATTGGCCAATTGCCACTAATCTTTCCAATTCAGTGAAATTAAGTAAGATTAAAAATTCAGTTTCCTAGACCCATTAGCATCCTTTCAAGTGCTCAATAGCCACATGCAGCCTGTACCTCCTGGATTAGACAATGTAGGTTTATAACATTACCATCATCACAGAAAGTTCTACAGGACGGCATATATACCTGTATGCAAATGCTGGCACATTCTGCACCCTCATCGAGACATATACAGATGTGGAGGAACAGCTACAGTGAAGAGACAAAGAATCTATATTCCGAAGCTAGACAGCAAGAGATAAATCCTGGCTCTGTCACTTACTAGTGGGATAGCCACTACTGAGCAATTATGCCTTAGTTTCTGTATTCGTAAAATGGATATGAAACAAATGCCTCACAGAATTGCTCAAGATTCAATGCACCAATAGCATGTAAAGCACTTAGGACAACGTCTGTCATATGGCAAATATTCCATGCATGCCAGCTCTATTTTGCATCACCATTGCCTACTTCATCTCTTCTAAATGGCACATACGGGTCCATCACTGGGATGGATATAACAGCCCATTTATGTTGCTTCCAGTCTTTCGTTACTAAAAGTATTGTTGTAATAATTAGCCTTACACACATATCTCTACACATATGTGGAGTAAATTTTTATGGATTCCATCAAATTGCCCTTAAAGAGGTTCTTCCACCTCACATTCTGCCCCCTCAAGAACTTGTGACAATTTCCCTACATCACGTGGTATGTGTCCTTTCGTGACTGGATTTCACTGAGCACAGTGTCCTGAGGCTCGTCCACGCAGCACCATGTGTCGCCCACCCTGCTCTTGCACCTACCTGTGTACCTTCTCTTTCCCATGCACTGCCACCCTACACTGGTCTGGAAGCCCTCGTCTTCCTCAGGAATTCTCGGAAAGGACACCTCAGTTCTCCAAAGCTACTGCTCTGCTGGGAGACTACCAGCTGCTATCACTTTGAAAACTTCACAGAGCCTGGCGCCAACTGAACTAGACCCATGCAGCCAGCTGGTGTGCAAGGATGTAAGTCATTAAGATAATCTACAAAGTTTTAGAAAAAAGCTTGATTCTGGTCACGTTATGAGGTTCTCCCACTCCAAATCGAGTATTTTTAGTAAGAGAACAAAATTTTAAATGAAGCAGGTCTTCTATATTTGTGTTCACTAAGAAAATCACATATAATAACTGAAGAATTTATTCTAAGAAGTTCTATTTCAAGACCAAGTTTAATTCATATGAGACAAATGACCCCCAACCCAATGTTAACCTCCCACCCTTAGAAAGACTGGATTTAGCCTCTGAAGTCATGAGCCTCTTGTGGCTACACTTCCTTTTTCCCAAATGAACATTTCGTAAGAAAATGGAAAAAATGCTCAGCGCAGATTCTTTTGGGGTTGTTATTATCTAAATAATGTCCTCCTGGGGGATGGCTTTTGGTGTCACACTTTGAGCATACTTAACCCTCAGAGGCCCGCGACCTGGGACAAATGGCCCATGGGACAAAAGAGGATGAAGGCACTTTAAATGAGTTCCTAATAGGAAGAAATGTTCCTATAATATTTTATTTTGATCCATCCCGGCCACCCAAAAGCAGTGCGGCGGGGCCTCCTGACCA
>PVJO010011365.1:0-60370 GCA_004026905.1 Hystrix cristata | reverse complement strand
AAAAAAAATCTTAAATCATTGCATGAGTTTTGTCATTCACTTTTAATGGGAAATATCAGTTTTAAACACCAATGTAAGAATAGTTAACCTATATGTGGGATCTTCAAAATTACACAATTCTTATTTTCATAGACAGTTCGTGTGTGGATTTTGTTCCTACAAGAGAATGAAAATGCTACACAGAATTGGTACAAACACTGTGGAGATCAGTATGGAGATTCCTTAAAAAATTAAAAATAGAAATTTTATTTGACACAGCCATTCACCTTCTAGGTAATTTCCTGAAAGAGTTAAAAATATCAGATTACAGTGATACATCTATACGCATGTTTGTTTGTAGCAGCACAACCCAAAATAGCTGAATCTTGGATGCAGCCTATATATTCAGCAACAGATGAATGGATGAAGAAAATGTGGTATTTACATAAAATAGAGCACTACTCTGCCTTTTATAAAAAGGTAAATTTGAGTCATTAGTTGGAAATGCATGCATATGCATTGACACCATAATTTTAAGTGAAATAAGTGAAACACTCAAGCTTAAATATTGTATGGTTCTGTTACATGAGAAATCCAAAGATAAATAAATTAAAGAGTAAAATGAAAGATGGACAATAGGAAACAGGGAGACAGATATTTTGCTAATGGGAAGGAGATACAGAGACAGTGGAAGAGGATCTAGAGACAGAGGAAAGCAGGAAGGAGGGAAAGGCAAGAGGAATAAAAAGGATTAAGATATATTAACTACATGTACCTATTCCCTAAGGTGAATGTAAACACTATGTACTGCAAACATGTACTAGGAAAACAAACAACAAAACCTAACAGCTGTTTCGTTTGACTTCTTGGTATGTACACATTCTCCCAACAAACTTTCCTTCCTTACTGACAAGTCAGGACAGACTGGAGGGAAAAGGAACTCTAGTTGTCCTATCTTTGCTGTCCTTTTACGCTGTCACTTTCAGTAAAAGTGTTTGTTGAAGAAAGGAAATAGCAGAGTGGCAGAAGATATGACAGGGCTTCTTGGTTGGTTGTGCTTCATTGAATACTTTTGCCTTTCTTCTCCATTCAAAACAAATGCTGGTTCTAGTGGCCACAGGATCACATTGTGCTGTCTGCTCAATTTTAAACTTTAGAGAAGACAAGAGTGCTGAATCCAAAACGGTCCCTGTCCTGGCTTGCATCTAGATATCCCCTCAAGATTTTCTGGAGGTGGCTGGATCTAGGGCGTGTGACTAAGGCAGTAAAGGTGTGATAATTGGATTAGTTTGCTGATTGGTTTAGCATTGTTCTGGCTGTGGATAATGGGAAGCCCTACCTTGGGTGGGAGGGGCACCAATCAATAGGTTTATAAAAAAAATAGGTTTATAGCCTGGATGGAATGTAAAGGGACAGAAAAAAGGCAGGCTTGCTGCTTTCTGCCTGCCTTGCCATGGACAATTTCTCCTCTGCAATGCCCCTGTGCCATGCTGCCCTACCTTGGAGCCAGCCAACTATGGACTTAAACCTCTACAAACCATGAGCTGAAATAAACCTTTCCTTCTTTAACTTGTGGATGTCAGGTATTTTGTCCTATCAAGGAGAAAAATAATTAAGACAGTCACCTCTACGCATAGGGCCCTGTAGGAATGCAGAGGTCACACGCCACAAAGTCTGTGCTGGTGGGCACTGTGTGTGCAGGTTTTCTGACGCCCGCTGAGACATTTTTGAAGACTCAATATCCTAAAGTAAACGTGTTAGCCCTCCAATGGGCGTTGGCTTATTTAGGGTCATAGGTTCATAATCTCCAATTTAGGTTTTGAGCAATGTGTTGAACTTCAAAGGTAACCTTTTCTGTAGGTCAGTTGCCTAACTGTCTGGCTAGTGGGCCAGGCATACAATAATTTCTCTTTTTCAACTTTATATGAGAGCAGAAATGGCAGTAATCACCCTTGACTTAGAATGCTTTTTTTTTTTTTTTTCTGGGAAACAGTGGATCTGTGTGTTTCCCAATGAGAATTTCTTAGCTATTCCGGTCAAAATGGTACCCCAATCATATTCTGAAGAGCTTTCACCCATATTTTAGCTAAAGGTGACTCTATCTCCAGACTATGGGGATGAGTTCATCACTCAGGGTGAGCCAATCAGAAAAGGCCATTCCCTGGCCACAGTGATTGGTTTAGGGTTGGGCACAAGGTCCATCAGAGACAATGTGGTACACTCCAGGATATTTTCTCTGCAGCTTTAGGGAACAGACGCTCACTTGTTAGATTTGAAAGAAAGAAAGTATGAGGCTTGAAGATACTGGTCTCACCAGGACATGGAGATTGAAAGCTAATTTAGCTCCATGGAGGATATAAAAGACTGATAGATGTGACTGCATCATTAAAAGTTATTTTTAATTTTTTTTACTAAAATTTACTAGGGTTTTGTGTGTGTATATAGCTCAGCACTTTTAATGGATGCCTAGAGTCATGTAACCACCACAATCAGGTCACAGAACAGCTCTGTCACTGTACCTCCTATTCCTGTTTTCAGAAATGATTTATATAGTCTGGTGCCCCATAGCTCTTAACCTCTGTTCTTCATCCTTCAAGTTCTGATATTTCTAGAATCTCACAAAAATGGAAGCATAAACTGGATAGCTTCTTGAAGTTACCTTCTTTCACTCAGCATAATACATTTGGGATTTATTCATGTAGTCATGTGTATCCATCATTTATTGCTCAATAATCTATTCAGTGGCTGTACCACAGTTGCTTTATCCATTCACCTATGGAAAAACATTTGTGTTTTTTTTGGGGGTGGGGTTCTGGGGATCAAAAGAAAAACATTTGTAAATGTGCATAACAAAGACATTGTTTAAATGCTGAATCCAGCCAGACCTGAAACCAGCCTACCCCTAAATTCCCCAGTTTTAATGCTCTTAAATTCAAACTTTGTGTAGACTCGCATGGTTTGAACTTTCTTTGACTTGAAAGGATTTTTTTTATTCCAATAAATAATTAATGAAAAGAAGACCAGTCTGAATTAGTGAGAAGTTCATAGCATGTGGGCTCCATGTCTGAAATTTCCGTAAATGTAGTAGTCCAATAAAAAGTTGCACTAGTGGGTTATCTCATGGTATGGCCTGAATGGGGAGTAGGAAGAGATACCTCATTTCACACAGAGGGACTCTCTGGGGAATGGAATGACTTGTCTCTGGGATCCAGGCCTGGGGCTAAGGCCCAGGGGTCCCCCTGCCTCCTGCAAGCCTCAGCTGCCTCCCAATTACAGGATGGTGGAGTTGTCAAGCTTACCTAGTGAATTTTCCTCTCTTATTTAAACAATCTTCAAGGTGTTCAATTTAGAATAAATGTAAATGGAAATTAGAAGAAGTTCATCAAAATTTCCCATTGCTAAATAGCTGAAAGGACTTCTAGGAGATGGAAAGTACTGTCACTAAGAGATATACATCATCCCCTTACTAATGTTCTTGTGGCAGCTAATGCTCCATGGAAATCTCTCACGTTGGCTTAGCAACTCTTCACTCTTTTCATTTGCCTTTATTTCCTCTTTGCTAACAAAAGCAGTTTACACAAAGAGCCATTTGTTTTGACCTTTTTTTGTAGGGGCGGGACCACCGGTGTCCAAATTGTGACAAGAACCTGTGCTGTTGTATTGGTTGGTTATCAGTAATCGCTGTGATAAACCCCAGTGGTGGTGCGGTCCTTCAGAGTCTCAGCTGACCTGTGAGGTACACACTCCTCTGACATTTCCCTGAGGGGTAAGGCGTGACCCTCAGCCTCTGTAGGGCTACACCATCGAAGCCGATTTCCTGCTCCTCTCCGTCCTGGGTGCTCAGGTCCCTCAGGTAGCATTCCTCCCTGTGGAGCCAAAGGGGCCTAGACGTCTTGTCTTTCGGCTCATGGCTCTGCCAAGCCCTGAAGCCTCACTGTCGTCTCCTGGTTCTTACTAGGGGAAGTGAAAGCTATCAATTTTGGCTCCCAAGTGATGCTCAACACTTCTGCTCGAATTTCATTGGCCAGGACCAAGCCCATGGCCATACTTGGATGTGAGAGACACTGGGAAAGTCTCTAAGTAGCCATGCGTAATACTACGGATGGGGAGGTCTGGGCTTTTTGTCTTCCTAACAGGCGATTATCGCTGATCGCCTCACAGATGTAAAGTCTCATTGTCAGGCATGCCCAACCTGCGGTCTATAGGCTACTAAGTATTTCTTCTTGTACTGGGGATTAAACCCAGGAATTTTGCACTGAGGTGCATCCCTATCCTGTTTAATTTTTTTTTTTTTTAACTTTGAGATAGGGTCTCAATAAATTGCTCAGGCTGGGCTTCAACGTGCCTTCCTTCTGCCTCAGCCTCCTGGAGTGTGGGATTAAAGACATACACCACTATGCCTGGCTCCATCTTACTTTCATACTGGTGGCTTTGAAATCAGTGGTTAAGAATTTGACACTTTTCCTTTTTGTTTGCATAATGAGCAACTCATGCTTCAAATATTGAAATGTATAAATTAAAATAATATATGATAATAACAATTGCAGATAAATATTAATTGAGCATTTACTTGTGCCAGTGGTGTTCTAAACCCTTCCAGTGTATTATTAGCTCATTAAACTTTACAACATCCAAATGAGGTAGAATTTATATTTGTTTCTTACCTTAAATGAGGACATTTGAGGCACAGAGATCTTAAATAACTTTCTCAGCTAGGAAGTAGCAGAACCATGATTCAAATCTAGGCATCTGGTTCTAGGACAGACTCTTAGGTTTGTTTGCTTCAGTGAATATCCTTGTAGTTCAGTTGTTATGTATTCTCACTGAAATTTCACAAAAGGAGAGATTTCTAGAAGTGGAAATGTTGAGCCACAGGTCCACACTCATTTTAGTAACTATGGGTTTATCCAAATGCCCAAGTAGACATCACATGCAGGAGAGAGGGAGGGAAGCATAAGTAGCAAAGCAATGAAGCACTCCATGTTGGATGCGAGGTGTGATCACAGCCTGAAAGGTGGGCTCAGGGTTGTGCAGCCTACTCTCTGTGGGGTGATGAACCACAAAGATGATCACCATCCTCCTAGGCTGTGGCTTTGCAAGAATGGGAGGATATGTCATTTTTTCTCCAGGGAGGCAGGTGTTCAGCCCTCAGTGACAAACAAGATTCTTCCCACTCTGTGCTTGTGGTTTTGAAGGCTGCAGGCTACACTTTGTACAACAACAGGACTTTGACCACAATGAGACCAGGCAGGAACAATGTTGCCAATGGGCAGTTTTCTGGGCAGCTGGTGGAAACAGCATTGCATTTATTTCATTATACATCAGAACAGAGTTTGGCTCTTCATGTGTTTCCTTTCTTGTGCATTGACAGAGGTCGAGACATCATGAACGGTTAATAAAATCAGCATTGATCATTTGCTGAGTGTTTGTCAGAGATAAATCCAACTGGATATTAAAGTGGTGAGAACAGATTTTTATCTAGTTACTGCTGACAACAAAAGAAAGGGCCGAGCTCCGTTCTGATGTGTGCAGGCATTTTAAAGGGACAGTGAGGCAGAGCAGGGCTCAGTAGAAGGCAGAGAAGTGACATAATACCAGGAGGTAGGCATCACGGACACAATGGCACTTGTATCTGTTGCCTATTGCAGTCATTTAAGCGAAAGTTCTGTCTTTCCATGGAGATAGGGAGAGAGAGGCCTTGTCCTTCCATATGGCTCTATTTCAAAGGAATAGCTCTTTGGTCCTTAAGAGATGTTCCTAACTATAAGAGACACCCATTTACAGTTGTGACCCCTGGTTGATTGAACGCGCCAACAAAGGCAGTTCTGGGGCCATTCATTAGGTGTACGGTAACCAAACAGGCAGCCATTCTACTGGTTGTGTTGACCTTTCTCAGGCAGCACTTAAGGGCAGGCTGGGTCAGCCTGGGGACAGCCTGCTGCTGCTGTGAGCCATGCTGGAGTTGGGTCATGTTTGGTGCAGGATTTGGGCAGAGTGGTTATGTGCTGAGCATTCTGCAGGCTCAGATCCAGTGTAGTAAGATTTGGGCAGAACAACAGCCCAGGGGGTCGGAAGACCTGGAAGAGATGGGGTGACAAGTAGGCATTCGGGCCACGTGGTGCCCCAATGACTTCTCAGCTCTACTGGAACAGCAGGAAAGCAGCCATACTGAGTGGACGTGGCTGTGTTCCACTGAAACTTTATTTGCAAAGGCAGGCAGAGGGCTGACTTTGGCAGTGGGCCAGAGTTTGCCAATCTCGTGGGATGGATGACCAAGTTCAAGCTTGAGCAATAGACCACAAAGTCTCCAAGAACTCAGGAGACTTTGTGGAGAGCTGAGAGCTGTGTTTTGCAATGAGCAGACATTGGAGTCTTGAGCTGGACCTTTAACTGTGATGAAATTTGGAGGTTGAGAAAAGAATGGTTCAAAACGGAGGGGCAGCCTAAGCCGGGGCCCAGTGGCACACAAGAGTATTTAGAGCAAGAATGTAGTATGAAGAACTCTTCACTAGGAAACTGAAAAGGCACAGCACTTCTGCAGCATCGGGAGGTAGCAGTTACAGAAAACAGAGATCTCCCTCAGGTGGAGAGATCAGGAAAGAGGTTTAAATAATGAGAACCCGAAGACCGGCACAGATAGGGTCACACTACCACACGCCAAACTACCTGATACACTGATCCTATCCCTGTCCCATTTGAGGCCAGGAAGAATCCTGCGGGCTGCTCACGGGGTCTCTACCAATGAACTCTCCTTTCCAGAGGCATGGAGGAGCTCCGAGAGAATGTCTTTCTCAGTAGAGTCTTCCTGTAAAGCGACTCAGCAGCCTCTACCTACAATGAAGACAAGGTATTAGGACTGTCAAAAGTAGGAGACTGTGCTGGGAGATCAACCTATCTTTATTTTGCTCATGAAACTTCTCTGGTAGTAGTAGAATGCAGCAGCAAAGGTGTCGTATACCAGTCATGTGCCCCTGCTCAAGTCGCCCAGCTTCTCTGGGCCCCAGGGTCTTCATCTGTAAGATGGGGTTAATGCTAGGATCAATCTCCTGGGAGTGTTTTGATGACTAAGTGAATTAATAAAATTCCTAGAACAGAGCCTGGCTCATTGGAAACTGGAAGTGAATACAGCTTGTGTTCAGTTCCCTGGCAGTCAGAAGCTGACACAATGGACACATAAACACCTGCATACATGAGTCTTGTTTTGTAGTTGCAAGTTAGAAGCCACTGTAAGCCCAGGGTGGTCCTGATTTTGACCAGACAGATAAGTTTATAAATTTGCAGTTCAAAAATATTTTTATTTAGAAATAGAATTTTAGTCAATCATGTACATACAACTCACTTTGAGACCAAAGAGTAACTTTCTACACTTACATGAGACCCCAAAATAATTCACATAAATAATTCCATATAGTTTCTTAAAATAGGAAAGAATAAATTTAAATTCTTCTTAAAAGAGCATTATACCTTTTTTCATAGCAGCAAGCACAATAGTGAAAAACCCCTTCTCAACACCTCTTTAATACAATTTTATTCCTGCTAACAGAACTAAAATGTCACGATATAAAATATTATGCTACTACTTGACTTTTTTGTAAAATGCAAAGAATTTGTTTGGGAGATTGTAAGAAAAACAGTAAATGCACACAAACCAATTATACAATAAAAACATGAGTATTTACCATATGAAATATAATATAAAATTATTACATTTTCCACCAAACAAAGACACCACATCAAAACAGTCTCTAGTCTCTAGCCATTTTGACAGCAGAGACTAATTTTAGAAAAGACAATTTTTCTATAGGGGTGGTGTGGGGGTTTTTTTTTGGGATGAGTCAAGCATGTAACATTCATTGTATACTTTATTTCTGTCATTATTATATTGTAATATATACAAAATAATTACACAACTCACCATAATACAGAATCAATGGTAGCCCCAAGCTTGTTTTCATGCACCTGAATAGTCCACCCATCTGGGGTGATGGGGGACAGTGACATATGAAGTGTGTGGCTTATGTCCAGTCTGTGATCTCATTTCGGTTGCTGTCACAGAAGAGATGGCACTTTGCAATGACAGGATGGTGGGAACAGAAGCAGGCTTTTCAGTGCTCTTGTGGCAATTTCAAGATATTCTGCCTTGACTTTGATCCAGAACATGAAGATTTGAAGTTGTCTCAAGCATATTTTTAAGGCCACACTCATTGTGGTTACATACATTAGCTCATTTAATCCCTGCCATAGACATTTGAGTAGTACTCTATTATGCTTATATAAACACGAAAATGGCAGTAGAAAGCATGATGACCAAGTAAAGCATTCTCTCCAGAGTTAGCGCATCACCTGTCCACAGATAGCAATAACTCCTGTGTACAGGTATGATTTTTCTCATTATGTTAGTAGTGCTTCTGGGTTTTGTAAGATGGACATCATTTTAAATAGAAAAATAGGATAATTCTAAGTTTAAAGAGAACCCTGCAGGTACAGAAGAAAAAAATAAAAGGAGGAACTGAGATCTGAGAACCAAAAAAGCAAAACCACTGTGTTTAGTAAGGAAAACAAAAATGATTTTTTGACAATGTTTTTAAATGCTGAGAATATCTTTTATAATGACAAAGACAACAACGAGAATACCTTCATAACATTGTTGACATTGTTACCATCAGCAGCAGCAACGGGAGCATTTTTACTCAGTGTTTTCCGAGCAACAACAAATATGAAAATTTATATGTCAATCACCTTTAATGAATTTTTGTTCAGTTAAAATAAAAATATCTCCAGTACAATAAACAGCTCTTACATTAATAGACATTTGTACCTTAGTATATGTGACTTTCTTAGATCTGATTTTAAAGAATAAATTTTACTAGTATGAAGTAGATAGGAATTTAAAAATATTAGCAGAGGATATCACCAGCATGTGGCATAATTTTGTCTGTGGCTAGATAGTGGAGAGCTGTATAAAAGCACCCCATTATATAAATTCCCACTTCTGAAATGGAAAAGGAAGTATTGTCCAAGTTTTCTATTTCTTTTTACTTTTTAAAATTTTATTTTTATTAGTACATGTTTGCAGTATATAATGATTGTATTCATCATGGGGAGTTGGAACATGTATATAACATATTTTAATTCTTTTTACTTTCTTTCCCTTCCACATTTTCCTCCTCCTTCTATCTCTTGGCCCACTTCCCATTTGCAAAAGCTTTATATCCATGTTTCCTACTACTTATCTTTTATTTTGCTCTTCAAGTTATTTACACTTAGGGTTTCTTATATAAGAGAAACCATATGATATTAAACTGTGTGTCTGATTTATATTACTTAACATTATGGTCTTAAGGTGTGTTTATTGTCCTACAAATGACTCAAATTTATCCTTTTTATGCATGAGTAGTATACATGTGCATAAACATCATGTTTTCTTTATGTTGGACATACAGGCTGCTTCTGAGATATGTCTACCATGAGTTCCACTGGTATAAACTCAGGTATGCCTGTATCACTGTAATATGATGTGTTTTAACTCTTTCAGAAAGATACCCAGAAGGGATATAGTTGGGCCAAGTAGAATTTCTAGTTTTAGTTTTTTTAAGGACTTTCCATACTGATTTCCATAGTGGCGGCACCAGTTTACATTCCCATCAACAATATAGAATTGTTGCTTTTCCCCCACAACCTTGCCAGCATCTGGTATTATTTGTTTTCTTGACCATAGCCATTTTTTTTCTAGCGTAAGATAGAGTCCAGTGTTGGTTTAATTTGCGTTTCCCTAATGGCCAGAGATGTTGAATATTTTTCATGTATTTATTAGCCACTTATACCTCTTCTGAGAAACATCTGTTCATTTTAGCGGTTCATTTTCTGGTAGGTCTTTTATTTTGGGGGGTCTAACTTTTTGAGATCTTTATATATTCTAGATGTTAGTCCTCTGTCCACAGAATAGCTGGCATAATTGTTTTCCCATTCTGTAGGTTGTCTCTCTTCACTCTGTTGTCGTTTTCTTTGCTATACAGAAACTTTTTAACTTGATATGATCTCATTTGTTGATTCTCAGTATCTTTTATAGTCATAAGTTCCATCTAAATTTGTTTACTCCTAACCCACTTGGGAAGCAGAACAATTCAAATAAATGGTGCATGTATGATCACAGCTGTTTTTAGAAAAGTAAAGCTATGCTTATTTTGTGTAACCATAACTGTCAGTTCTGACCATCTCCAAAAAAACATGTGTTTACTAATCCCAGGTGATATTAAGTTCATTAATTGTATAACAAGAGCGTTGAGAATGGTAATACTTTTTAAAGACTAGTTTTGATTAAATATCCCCAAATAGCTTTGAGGAAAATGTTTGAGTTAGTACAAAAGTGATTTTTCAAATTTGTTACCAAATATGTATGCATTGTCACTAGACTTGGGTATCTTCCACTGAATGTTGAATACCAATATGGAAAGGTATGAATCCCATTCATGAACTTTTCCTCACACATGAATATGAAAACACGCTGAGCCTTGAGCCAGCAAAAAACCCAATATGACACAGTCTCTAGACATGCTGATTACTACCATTAGTGTATTTCCGGTTAAGGTGGGTTACAAAGGATAGCCTCTTGTGAGGGGTGGAGAATGAGATGGCAACAGCAGTCCATTACAAGGTATACACAAACACAGCCTTCTCCCAGTTAATCAGGCAAACTCTAATCTTCAGGTTATGCTGAGAAACTGTGTAGATGTAATTAAAGACTCCACTCAGTATCTTTTAATCAAATGGGAGTTTATCTGAACATTTGATTTAGTCAGATACAAGCCCCCTAAAATTGAAGGGTTAAACCTTTCCTGAGTCCAGACTCTGAACGGCAGCTGGACCTACAGTTGCCTTCCCTGCACTGCATTATCTTCCTTCCCGCCTGCCTGCCTGCAGAGAACAAGCTTCAGCTTGTACTTGTGGCGCTCCAACCTGCTCATCATTTTCCCTGTTTGCCTTGTGAGTTTCAGGATGTTTAACCAGACTCCACAACTGTGTAAGTCACTTCTCAAAATGAATCATACACAACACACACAGCTCACAAACCCTTCCCACTACATAAATTTGGCCTGGTGATTATTCTTGTTGGAAATTACCTGATAGAGGCTTAAATTAGGTAATGCCCGAATCCCTTGAGTTGACGTGTGTGTGCACATGTGTGGGATGTGTTTCTCACAATTTGAGTTGAAGGAAACAAAGGTATCTATCATACTGGATAGAAATGCAAAATTTTGCCTTCACCGCTATTATACATGATAAAATAATCCTATCAAGAATGAAATACTGGGCTGGGGATATAACTTAGTGGTAGAGTGCTGCCTGGTGTGCATCAGGTTTCGGGTTTGATTCCCAGTAACACCCCTCACCACAATGATGAAATACCTGTGGCTTAGCTGTGGATCCTAAATGTTTCAACAGGCCAATAAGGGTGGTGACCTGTAAGACAACACACACTCAGGATCTCAGTAAGCTGTTCTCTGCAGTATGTTTTGATTGTGCTTTATAATTATTGGTAGAATCTTTGATTGAGGCTCTTTTCATTGGAAAGAAATAATGAGAGGAGTTGTTGTCCTGATTCATTACTATTTTACAATACTATTTGTTGAATATCGATAGCTGATCTGTACAAAACATATATTCACTTTCTTTTCATACTTGGTCATTATCCTGATCATTTCCAAAAGTCTGCTTATTGGTAGGCATAGAAGTTTTGATTCAAACATGAAGATGCTAATACAAGTAAATAAAGTAAAATTTCTTTTGGAATTTTTTGTAACAAATAGCACTTAAGTGTTCAAATCTTGTTATTTTCTGGATATAATAATGAAATCCGATCTAGAGTCAGGCCAAATTTAAATCCCATGGGTCATGCCATGGGTACCTCAGGAAACAGGTCTTTAAAAAGTGGGGTAGTGAACCCAGTATGTTTGGGTTCAGGTAAAGAACACATAATGGATGAGCAATTTAGTAGCATTTCGCTGCTTTTCCTTTTTCCAAAATTGCGTACTAAAAAGTCACTACATATCAAGAATATTATTTCATGTCACTCAGCAAACAACTAAACCCATCACAGAAATGGAATACATATTGAGTTGATATGCATTTCTTCACACGGAAGAGTAAGTAAAATGGATAGTGAACATATCACTGGAATTGAAGTCAGCATGTGCACCTGTGAAATGCGAATAATCATGATTTAATACATTTCTAACAGTCATGTTCTAAAAATTAAGTTGTGTTATAATGTAGTTTATAAATTCTACAGTAATATGAAAAGGATTATAATATTAATCTCTTACTAAAATACTGTTCTAACTAAATAAAATACAGGAAAAATTCATTACAAGAATCACTGCTACTTATTTTATACTCAATGTATTATATGAATAATAGAGGACAATTTCTATCTTTAATAAGCAAATTTTTTTGTTGTTGTTGGTTTTTTTTGGTGTTGGGGATGGAACCTAGGGCCTTGTGCTTGTGAGGCAAGCAGTCTAAGTCTAACCACCGAGCTAAATCCCCAGGCCCTAATGAGCAAAAATTAAAAGCAAAGTACAGGTATTCTTTGGACTATTTATGTTCTTAAAATCGTATTATATATATGTACCAACTCCCCATAAGGAATGTAAACATTAAGCACTACAGACACGTGCAAATAAAGAAAATGACCTGAAAAAATTAAAATTAAAAAAATTATCTTTATTGAACAAATCTTTCTGGATCTAGAAAACTAATTTTTATGTCACATTCTTTTGTTTCATTTACATTCACAGCTTATATCATTATTCTGAAGGAATCTAGGTTAACAATCCAAGTACTTTCATTTAAGGGAATGTTCACATACATTCTCCTGCATTTTGAGCAATAAAAAGATCACATATTCATGCTACAGAAGAAAGTAAAATCAGACCTGAATACTCTGCCATTTGTTCTCTATTCCACTCAGCAGTCTCCAACATGATTCTGGTAGTGTTAGGCTGAGGCTCATAATCATAGCCCATTTTCCCACATAAACACTTGCCACTATTTTTTCCAAGATAAATTTTATTTTTTGGTATTCAGATCAACGTAATGCTAGCTGAGGAAAAAACTAGTCAAATTTTTTCACAGGTAAAATTTAATTCTTAAAGTCAAAAGAAAGTAGATTTATAAGAAATATTCCTACATAGTATGTCACTATTATTTTCTAAAATAATACATTTGATAAGTATTATTATAGAGGGTTAAAGCCAGTATTTTTTTTATTTTTAAAACATAACTCTCTATATAAACTTTTAGCAATGACAACAAGTAAAGTATTTTAATGTCCAGCTTTCAAGGAAAGTACATATCAGGTGTTGGCATGACTTTACTTTCTTCTTTGATCATGATTTTAAAAGTAGTTTAGAAGAAGGCTAAAACAAAACCAAGATGTTAAATGGATTGTTGCTTTCTTTCCAGAGACTTCTCAATATCATCAAGCACTTGAATGGCAGCCTTTGGAATTCGAGTGCCAGGACCAAATACATTGGATACACCAACTTCATACAGAAAGTCATAATCCTGTTGACAGAATTTTTTAATTAGTGAAGAAAGTTTATTTCTAATGTCAAGAAAACCAAACAAAACAATAAACATTTTCCTTTCTTCTTAGGGCCAATGCTCAAAACTTTTTCAACTAGTATACTGTCTGTCTCTGGGACAGGAAAGTTCTCCCTTGGCTGGGACTGCTACTAATAGCTAGAAGCACCATCTTCCAACCCCATGTCATTAAAAACCAAAACACATGTTGGTGGTGGTAGAAAGTTGTTTGGTCCTGACTAAGAACTTCTGAACTTTATAATACAACTTTCTCTTACTGAAATTTTCACTCTTCATTATTTGTTATCACATTATAGTTATGGCATTATAGCTTACAAGGCTATTTATCGCTTCCTGAATATTTTATCTATAGCTAGCAAAATGGTGCTACTTTGAATTTAGTTTCATGATGAAATCAGATTTTCTTGTTTTTCTTTCTTTTCTTTCTGAGACAGGCTCTTGCTATGTAGTTCAGCCTGGCCTTGAACTCATGATGTGACCCAGGCTGGCCTAAAACTCAGTGCAATCCTCCTGCCTCAGCCTCCCAAGTGTTGGGATTACAGGCATGTACCACCATACCCAACTCTGGATTTTCTATAAAGATTAGTTCTTTTTTAGTTCTTCTTCTTCTTCTCTTTTTTTTCTTGTTGTGTTGCTGCAGCTCTTTGTTAGTTTATTTTAATAAACAGTCAAAATTTGAGCATAAAGATTCCCAGGGCACAAATATTGCACCAGATTTAGGTTATTTTAACATCAGAGTATTTATAGCTATAATATCAAGTATAGGACATGCTTTGAGGCATTGATCCTGACCATATATGACAGGATGTTCTGATTTGTGTTATTGTTGCAGAACTCTCTCTTTTTTTAACAGCACCAATTTCTACTCTCAGGAGATCATAATTGGATGATAAATTATATGGTCATGCTATTTATCCTACAACAATTTCTTTTCTGTCTCTATTATATTCTTATAATGTTCTTGTAATGCTATGATTTTGCAATGGCACTTAACATATCTTATTAAACCTTATCAACCCTGGTCTATGAATTACTGAAAGCACATATCCCATCTAATCATTTTTGCATAACTAGAATTTGACATACAAAGGCATCCAAAACTTGTTACCATTCTTGGGTTAGTGGTAGAGGTTTTAAAAGCTCATAAGAAAATTGGATCAAATACTGTCACAATCATCTCCAAACTGGTGATAAGTAGATTGATAGGTTATTCCCTTCACTTTTTCCTAATGATGTTATGTGCTATTTGTCCTGACATCTGAGTCACAGACTTGGGATAGAGTATTCAACTGGAAAAGAAACACGAAAGTTCCAACTGAAATATGGTTTCTGACTTCCTAAGTTTCACATAAGCCTTGCAAAATGTATTGGTGAGGGAGTAAAGCATTAGAAATAAGTGAATCTAGGTAAAGGTATACATATATTCCTTGTAATTTTTTGAAACTTATCTGTTAATTTGATGTTATTCCAAATAGAAAGCTATTATTTGAAAATGTTTTTTATTTAATTGAGCCAGGATATACTGCTTCATGATATACGTAGGGATCATGCGTTTACTAAACTTGCCTAAAATACTTGGAGGCTACTGCTGCTAAGAGCATTGGAGAATCCTGATTTTAGTAACAAACCAGTGAAGATACATTGTATTTATTTATTCTAACCAAAGAAACTTCACATTTGTAGGGAGTATATCTGTTTGATTAGACACTATATATTAATGCCTTCTAGTTTTAAAACTAAGTGACTTTCAATGGGACATCAGCAGAATTTTACTCATGTATGTTCACTGTGCTATGGTTTGGACAGTGTTCTCCACAGGTCATGTACTAAAGACTTGGTCCTCAGTCCCTGCTGCTACTGGGTGACAGTGGAGCCTGTGGGAGGTGAGATGTAGTGAGAGGTCTTCGGTCACTGGTAGTGTGCTCCTGAAGGGGTTTCTCTTCTTTCTTGTCCTGGCCAAGAGGTGGATAGTTTCATTCCTCTGCATGCTCCCCAACATGGTGTGCTGCCTCACCACAGGCCCCAAAGCAACAAGGCCATGGACCAAAACTGC
This sequence comes from Hystrix cristata, assembly GCA_004026905.1. Taxonomy (NCBI): domain Eukaryota; kingdom Metazoa; phylum Chordata; class Mammalia; order Rodentia; family Hystricidae; genus Hystrix; species Hystrix cristata. The sequence continues at coordinate 44,733 of PVJO010011365.1, read as the reverse complement.
CAAAACTGTGAGCCAAAGTAAACCTTTTCACTTTGCAAGTTGAGTACCTCAGATATTTGTTACAGTAATAGAAAACTAACTAACATGTAATACAAATGAATAGAAAAATAGACAGGTTTTGACTGCTTTCATTATATCTATTGGATACCCATACTAATACAGAAGTGTGTAACAGAAAATCATCCTTAGTCTTTTTAAACTTAGAGGGGAAAAACATGCCAAACAGCTAAAGATGTTCTAAGTAATTCAAATATCCAGAAAGTTAATATGACTTGTGTGAAATACTGGAAAATGTCATTTCGCTTATATAACAGACTTACATTTTATCTTAACTTTTATTTCAATTTATATTAACTATTTACTTCCATTTAAAGCCTAATTATATTGATTCTTACATTTTACAATCATGCTTAAGAATTTAGATATTATTGACTCTATAACTGCAAGATAGATAGAATTGCTCCACAGTGAGACAGTAGTAAATAATAACAGCCCTCAGCCCAGTGTGGTGGACATGCATGTTGTCCTTCCACTTGGCTGGGCTGAGGCAGGACCATCAGTTGAGCCCAGAAATTTGAGACCAGCCTGGGCAACACAGTGAGATCCCATCTGTTTTTCTCTCTCTCTCACACGCGCGCACGCACGCACACACACATACACACACACACACAGACGGTGAAAATAATAGGTAAGTATATTAATAAAAGTAGTTTTATGTTGACTCTATCACCTTAAGAACTGGCTTGTTAGGAAGAAAACAAGTAACATCTTGTTTGTTCACTAGTCCTACATTATCACCGATCTCACAACCTTATATGTGTGTGTCTTCTCATTTCATAAGCGGTATATAAATTCATGATTTTTTTCCTGAGGTGTAACCTAGGAAGAAAAACTGGAGCTGGAAGCGAAATCACATTTCACTGATGAATTTTTGCTGTAGTGGCAGGGCCATTGTAGCACCTACAAATCTTTTATTTAGCATAGCCTCATATATTCTAACTTAATTATTTTTTCCATTCTAGTAATAAAGGAAAACCTAGCATAAGTGGAAACTAAAATGGGAACAGATCATTCTTATATCTTGACCAATTATTTTAACTGACTAGGAATGTAATATATGGATGCTGTCCTCTTACCCTATTAATAAACTCATTGACATCATTGATTGTTACCTAGCATCCATTTCTCCTTTTCTAAGAGGACCCACATTTTTGTTTAAGTATTTACTTCCTTCTCTATTCAGCCTATAATCTTCAGGACAAGCTGATTCCATATGCCTGCATTAGGGTATTTTTGGCTCCAAGAAAACTATCCTTTACCCAAATTAGTTTAGGTAGTAAAGTTCCCAGTTGGGCAACATTTAGGGATGGGAGCATGGAAGAAATAGAAAAGGTAGCTCCTCTGTAACAGAAGCAAGCTACCTACAGGTCTCACTCTACTGCCAAGAAAAGGAGTCCTCACTGTATCTCAGCTAGGGTCTGATATATGTGCTGTGTGTTTGCCATGCTTCTCTATTCCAGGTGTGAGGCAGCAATGCTTTTATCCTGCTTTTTCTCAATCACTGACTAATGAAGAAGGTAGACAGCAACCAGAAGTTACTGGTTTGTATGGCTATAGTTCTGTCAGAGAATCTTTATAAACTATTAAAGAAAATTATACATAATGAATTAAAATATAACTTGAATAGAAAATAACACTGCCTGCTTTTGGTCTCTGTAAAATTTACCTAGTGAAACCAGCAGGAAATAATTTAGCTTTGAATCTGCAATAAATTTATCTTTAGAACTACAAATAATCTATCGCTACTCAGGATTCCCATTAGAGTCCCAGGAGAATACTGAGGAAGGGAAGTACCTGTGGCGGAATCACCCCTCCACACACGACGAGGATATCTGGGCGTCCCAGGGCATTAAGTTCTTTGATGAGCTCGGGAACGAGGGTTTTATGTCCAGCAGCCAGTGTGCTCACACCCACGGCGTGCACATCTGCATCCACTGCCTGCTGGGCCACTTCACGGGGAGTCTGAGCAATCAGAAGGTAAAGGGACAAGTCATTATGCCTAAGCGGTGACCAGGAAAAACCTGCTGTGCAGGTGTTACCTGCTTAAAGTCAACATTCCAAGTTTTCTCTTATCAAAAGTCTTGATGTTAATATCACTCCATATTTCATCATTCTCAAATTCATTTTTTGCTTTTTTATTTTAATGTACTACAATTAATAAATATTATATTAATAAAGATAAAATGCACTCTTCTATGAAAAAAGAAAACAAAATTTCATAACAAAATAATGAGACTATAACAATAGTTAATACACCATGTAACATGATCTTAAAAGAATGGACAAAATGCACTCAGAGTACAAGTGACAGACAAAAAAGACTCCCACAAGGAAGAAACAAACAAAAGGGCTAAACTTTCTTTTCAATGAACAAAAAGAAACAAGTAGTATAAATGATGCCACTCAAACTACTGATGTAATAAATATCAATATTGCAATTCCTTCTAGCATTAAAATTTATCAATTAGGTCTAAATTATACAGGAAAATAGTTCCCCCAAAGAATCTTCAAGATAAAGAAGTAATATAAGCAACAGTATCCTATTATAATCTCTCCAAAGGATATCTGATATTTTTAATATCAAAATTTAGTGAGTGAATTACACAGTATGAGGAAATACATTATAATATTTGTGAGGAAGTAAAAGACTAAATTCAAAATACAGTGTAAAAGAGTAAATCTTAACCAGGCATGGTAGTATATTCCTGTAATCACAGTACTCTGGCAGGCTGAGGCAGGAAGATCACAGGTTTGAGCCCACCCCAGGCAACTTAATGAAAATGCTGCCTCGAAAAGAAAAAAAAAAAAAAAAAAAAAAAGGAGTGTGACAAATACAGATCAGTACAAGGGCTCTGGGTTCAATCCCTGACACTGGAAAAAACAAAATCAAAAAACAAACAAACGGAAGGAAATCTTAGGTTTTAAAACAGAATAGGAAAGAATGATATCAGCAAGGTAGTGGACAGGAAGCTCTAGAGTCTCCCACACAGACACTCAATTAATAATGGTGTCTGAACTAAAATATCCTTGTGAGGACTCTAGAAATTAGGTAAGAGGCTACAGCACCCTGGTGAGTGCATAATAAAGAGAAAGAATGGCATTGAGGAGGGTGAATTTCACTATCTATTAACTGAATTTAAGCACTTTAGAATTATGAACTGAGTTACCCCAAATCATATCCACCTTCGGCATTAATGAGTTTGTGACACGGCTTTGCTAATTCATGTGTATTTAAATCATTTCCTATAAAAGGTACCTATAAGTTTTTCACTGTAAATGTGAAAATGTGGAATGAATGATAACAGTTCAGAAATTCCTATATAATTATAAGCACGAAAATTCATCAACACGTGAATGTTCTGAGTTTGGCAAGATTTTAAGGCTTGTGATTCTACAATCTCAAGTAATGAAGTCACATCCAAGGATAGTACACAGCATAGAAGTAAAACCCTGAGTCTGTGAGAAATACTATCATGTAAATATGTTAAGAAACAGGATGAAGTGTATTTGTCTTACTATACCCAAATACCTCCTTACAGATTAATTTCTCTTTCAAAACAATGCAGAAATCTTTCATACTGGTTAACTCTTAAAGAGTACAACAGGAAAGTAACCCAAAGTTTAAGAAAATTTTGGTTTTAAAGTACATTTACTTTTACAAAGTTTGACTTAACATGAATTATAATTTGTTTTTATTTGTTATAATTCATTGAATTATATGTCTTCAAAACTAGAGAATAAGTTAAATACATTCTTTTATAACTTAAAAACTTCATCATTGCCTATTATCATTTTTCTTTTCTTTTTTTTTATTTTTAAACCAAGAACATGTATTGGTACATTCTACATACAATGGTCACATTCATTACACTTATTCTGTACCTATACATGATGCATCTTGGTTCTCCCCCCTCTCCCCCGCCCCTCCCCTCTGCTCCCTCCCTCCTTATTTACAGCAGGTTTATTTATCATTTTCCATATTTTCCCTTTCCCCTCTCTTTCCCCTGTTGCCTTTCTGCTTTTCCCCTTCTTTCTTTCTAGTACTCCTCTCCTCTGCACACCATCCTCCTTTTATATAATATCTACTATTATCATTTTTCTTATGACTCTCTGAAATTGCCCCGAACAATTTTTAGTACCTGAAAAAGAGGGCCTATGTCCACATCAAAACCAAGATCGGCAAACCCTGTAGCAATGACTTTCGCTCCTCTATCATGGCCATCTTGTCCCATTTTGGCTACAAGAAGACGAGGTCTGCGACCTTCACGTTCCTTGAATTTATGAACTCTAACAAACAGTACAAAAGACAGCAATGGTTAAAATATTAATTGTCAAAGGTAAGATATGAAAATTAACTTATCTACAGTAAATCTCCCAAGAATATATAATCTGAATCTGTGTTCTTCTATTTTGTTAATACCTTTGTTTTATACTGAAAGCACCATAAAAGCCTAAGTATGTCTACTATCTCCCTGAGAGGAAAGTTTAGAGATTGCAATAGCCCGCAAGCCCAGACCACTGAAAAGATCACAGTGAAGCAAGATGAAAAAGCGACTTTTCACTTTCTTGCAGAATACAACATGCAGGTATATTTAAATATAAACTAAAAAGTTTACCTTTCAGAGTCTTTTATACAGATACATGATGCACCAGCTATTTTAAATTCTCCATATCCCACCCACCCTTCATAAGTGTGAACTTTCCCAAGCTGAATGCAATATGGTTTCTTATAATTATATATAAACAGAATGCTTGCTTGAAACAACAAACTTAGACCCAAATTGAAAAAGCAGTACACTAATTTTTGTTAAAAGAAAAAAAAGGTTCCTTTTTATAACTTTCACCATGGCTGCTTTAATATTTATGTGTTACATAAGTATTTTTTTTAATTTTTTATTTTTACCAAGAACATGTATTGGTACATTGTATACATAATGATCATAATCAACATGGTTATTTTGTACCTGTACATGATACATCTTGGTTTTCCCCCCTCTTCCCCCCTTCCTCTCCCCTCCCTTCCATTCACCCACCCCTCCCTATTTGCAACAAGTGTAGCTACACTTTACATAGTATTAACACAAAGATTTTCATGGAAACTTTATCACAAAGGTTGAGAATATCAATCACCAAGAAGCCAGGTTTTACACTTGAGAAATGTGATCAAACCATTCTATATTTCCATGCCACTGGTAGCAGTGTTATTTATTGTCAGTTCAGTGAAGATTGGTTTTAATTTATGCACAGATACCAACCAGATGTTTACTTTTAAAGAGGCAAATTAAGATTTCACAATCATTCAAAAAAATTGAAGGATGTGAATAAACTTAAGAAAATATGAAAGTCTACCACAGGAAGCAGATTGAAAGCTAAACATCTAGTTAAACACATAGTTATACAACATCTGTTTGAAATGAGAAAATCCTCATTTCCCCATAGGAGACTATGGTGAAAGTTCAAAATAGTATTAGTTTTTAAAAACCAATATTAACTTTAATATTTATCCTTTTTTTTTGGTGCTGGGGATCCAACTCAGGACCTTGTACTTGCTAGGCAAGTGCTCTACCACTGAGTTAAATCCCCAACCCTTTTAATTTATTCTTTATCAACTAGTAAATGATATATTTTTGTACAATTATATATAATTTATACACAGTCAGGCATTGTTTAATGATAGGGGCACATTCTGAGAAATGTATCATTAGGCAACTTCATCATAGTGTACATATCATAGAGAGTACTTAAATTTATATGGTATAGTGTACTACAAATCTAGGATCTATGGTGTGTGTAGATGGTATGTACGGCTTACTGCTCTTACGGCAATTATGAATAAAACAACACAAGATTAAACCAAGTAAAAGAGACAATGACATGATCAAGAGATACTATAAATACAAGATGTATGAGGTTGCTACCTCCGTAACATGACACACTGTTTTACATTAAGCGTGTTTTTATAAGTAGGAAGAATACACTATAGAATAATAATAAAAATTATGGTTAACTAGAAACCAAATTGTTTGTTATCATTAAGAATTACATATTGTACGTGATTGTACATGGTGTACTTCTATACAATGGGCAGTGCATAGGTTTACAGCAGTGTCACCAGAAATACATAACGCATTATGCTGTCATGTCACTATGGCTATGGCTACAATATCACAGGGAGAAAGGAACTGTTTAATCGCCTTATAATCTATGGGACTACAGTCACATATGTAGTCCATCATTGATGAAAACATCAACATTTTACATATTGGCACATGAATGTATATTCATAACTATGTATTATACATAATAAATAAATTATACATAAATGTCTCATGAATTATACATCAATTATATGATTATATTGTAGGTACATGTAATATAAATGATAACAAATATCTAATTTAACATTTATTAGTTTTGCTAGAATTACGGAGCAACAGGAAAGTCAATTCAAATATTTTCCAAGTTGCATGTGAAAAAACTAAGCCCTCAGAAGATTTAAGAGCACTGTCTTAACAATCAAGATGAACTGCAAACTTAAGAAATCTCACATACATAATCACAGCACTTTGGGAGACTGAGGTAGGAGGATCAGAAGGTCAGGCTCGCCCTGGCAATTTAGTAACTTATCAAGATCATGTCTCAACATAATAAAATTTTAAAAAGAGGAAAAAAGAGGTGGAGACATAGCTCGGCGCCAAGGAATTGAGAGGAGAGGAAAGGAAAAAGAAGGGGAAAGGGAGAATAAAAGGGAAGGGGAAGGGGAAGGAAAGGAAAGGAAAAGAAAGGAAAGGAATTTCACATATTACCTCTTTATAGCAGATGTTATCTCATTACTTTCTCCAAACTCCTGGCGATATGCTCCACTCACCATACGATCACTAGCTTTATGTTCACCAAATACTTTTTTCATAGCATCTGTGATTTCTCCAACTGTACATCTAAAATATTAGAGGGTTCAGTAACATCATTATTTATTTTGCTTAACAAATATCTAAGATATTTGCTTACATTAACAATCAATAAAAATAGACATATTTTATAAAAAAATAGGCTATGAAAATGTAAACAAGAATATTTTAATGCATTATAAAAGCACCTTTCCTGACTATACTTATCAAATGTGATTTTGGATGTCTTTATGCATTGTAATCTCTCTTCAACACTTGTCAACCAAAAATGACTCAGTGACCTAAAAATTCCAAATAGACAAGTATCTGAAGGTTACTGAATAATTCACCACTTAGCAATACAAATGAATAATAACTAATACTCCCACTGATATTTTCAGATAAGAAGTAAATCTTTCGGCATGTTCCATCCAAAGAGGAGGTCACTAGTGAGCTTAGTAAGAGAAGTTATAGTATAGAAAGAAACCAAATTATGTAGGCCATGATGTTGCCAGGACATGAGAGACTGGGAACGATTTTTAAAAGTCTACTCCTGCTGGTTGTGGTGGTACACACCTATACTCCCAGCCCTTGGGAGGCTGAGGCAGAAAGATGGCCACAAGTTCAAGGTCAGTGTGTTCAAAGTCAGCCTGAACTACACAGCAAGACCCTGTCCCAAAAAAACAAACCAAATCAAAATGTAAGTCTTCTATTCTTAAAACAATGTGGCTTTAGAGACAAAAAAGATTGGGATGGGGTGGACAAGATGGTTATTTTTCTGGATGCATCATAGCTAACAATAATACAAAAGGAATGGCGTGACAATAAATTTTTCCTATAAATTCTCAGAGAATGCTTCCCCTTTTATACAAAGGGCTCTCTTCCTGGTGAAATATCAAGGTGATGATATATGTTAGATGACATCAAATTTCAACCTGAAAACCAGTGAAATTGACTCATTACAATAACTTGAAATGTCCTGAACCACAGTGGTATACATAAATATTAATATAACCCCATTCAGAGTATATGAATATTTCAAATGCACAGATACATTTAAGAAGAACAGGAATTAAATTTCTTATGGCTCCCATTATTTTCTTTAAGGTACAAAGGGCTTGTAGGATCAACCTATTAATGTATATTCTGAAAAGCTAAATTGGTCAAACTTTAAGGATTTGGAAATCTCCAAATGTACATATCCTTACCTTGCGCGAGCTGCATTCACTGCAAGAGCCAAAATATTCCCATCTCCACTTGCAGCACATTGGGTTAGAGCAGCAAGACACTGCTCAGCCAAAGCCTGATCTCTGCTGGATTTGATCTTGGAGAAAATGTAAAGGAAAGAGATGGTTACTATGAACAGGGAATAAAATATACCAGATTTGACCCTGATGCATATATGGATGGGATTTTTCTATAATCCTAACCTCAGAAGAAAAATAATGAAAGGAATATATAACCTAAGAAGTATATTTATTCACTTAATTCATTCTCTCAGGAAGAATTTTGATTTGGTCATGGTCCTACGAAGAGATTCAAAGTTCAAAATTTGGTGAGCATTACAAAAGAATCTCCATTTTTCCTAAACTGGTACTAGAATCAGGAAACCTGTATTCAATTCAGCTCTTGCAGTTATGGAATAACCCTGAGCAACTAAGAGAGACTCTCCAACCACCAGTTCCCTCATCAGTATAGGAACAAAAAGAGAAAGTATCTGTTAAGTCAATATTCACACAAAAATAGCACTTTAAGCAAAGCACTTGGCACAGTGTGTGACACACAGCTCAATAAATGATAACAAATATTTCTATATTGCCATTATGGAATTTCTCTCTTTCCCAAAATAAGGTTTATCATCATTCATAGTAAGTGTAACCCCTCAAGCTTTGAGGGAATAGAGTTAATACAAATAAGAGCCTAAAATGTAGAGACCTTTGTGATGATTGAAAATAAAATCCTACATACTAAAGGGGCCAGTCACTCTTATTCCTGACCAGATTGAAAGCAAAAGTGGAAGTAACATTAACATCTGCCATTAACTCTACCAGAAAAGTACTGAAGATCACGGATATTCAACATAACTGGACAAAGCCTGCTAGAGTTTTTTAGAGGGGTGATGCTTGAGGTTGGATTCAAGGCCTTGTACACACTACACAAGTGCTCTATCACAGAGTTACATCCCCTGTCCAAAGACTATTGGATTTCTACAGAACATTTGAACTAAGGAGAAAAGTAATATCCTAGACAATCACAGGAGATGTGAACAGAGAAAAAACATTAAGTGATGTTGTTTCCTACCTCAGAAACAGCAGTAATTACAAAAGTCAAAGATTAGGAGACCAAAGCAGCTTCATACCACAGACATATGTAGGTTACAACAGTAAAAATTAACATTTCATTATCCTTCTATCAGTGAAAAAAAAAAATAAGGAAACACAGTATTCAATCAAACAAATATACAATACTCAAAATGGATAAAGTTCATTATAAACTGTAGCTTACTACGCTAGTTAATCTTAATTGTCAGCTTGACTGTACTGAGAGCCTCCTACGTGGTTTCAGTTGGAGGTGGGTCACTAGGGGCAAGGCTGTAGAGGGTGTACGTCACGCTCTGGTTCTGCCCCGTGCTCTGCTTCCCAGCTGCCATGAAGTTAGCAGCTGTGCGCCACCGTGCCCTTTTGCCAGGATGTTTTTGCCTTGGAGCCAGCTGACCATGAAACCATCAACTAAATAAACTTTTCTCCTAAACTGGAGGTGTCAGACATTTTGTCCCAGCAGTGGGAAGGCTGGCCAACATATTTACCAAAGCACTATAAAATATGGTTAAATTTAAAACATCAAAAAGGAAACCATTCTTTCATAATTGTATCAAGAGCCATGGTATAATGGAAAGAAATTACAGTGAGAAGACCTAGGTTCAAATATTGAATCTGAACTTTATTTTTTTTGAGGCTTATCTAAACCTTAGTTCTCACCTATACAGTATGTACAGTATTATTATTTAGTGTGGTTTTTAATACTAGTGTGTAAGTTTCACAGAGGTTGATGTGGTTCAAAACACACAAGTATTTGGTGACAAACAGATCTGGACTGAGTCCTGGCTGTCCAGTTATTTATCCTGAGCAAGTTTCTCAATTTCTCATCTTTAGGTTTTTAATTTTTAAAATGATGAGAAATAATACCCTCCCCATGTGGGGGTTGTAAAGGACAATATGTGGACTAGCCAGTGCCTAGAACTTAGAAAGTAACAGCTATTAATACCTTCTTAAGTTTTTCAATCTGCTTCTTACGCACTGATGTATTATCAATCGCCAGAACTTCTACAGACTCTTCTTTCTCCAGCTGGTACTTATTCACTCCAACAATTACTTCAGAACCTATTAATTTTCCAAAGAAAAATAATATGTAAATTCTATTCACAAGTAATTGCCTAACAGTAAAGCTTTGATTATTATGTCTTTTCCTTATAAGTTTAATATTTATAAGTAGTATTTTTAACTCAATGAAACATCAGATCAGCAAGTCTCAATCTGGGATGCGGGTGTGAGGGGAAAGAGCAGAACCTTTGTAAAGGAGGACTTTTTTTATTCTTCCAAACTACACTTCCCCAGAGTTTCTGATAAACTTTTTTCCTAACAGTAAACAAAAACAATCAGAGCAGTGACCATGTAAGATTTAGAAAGTGGAGAATTAACAGCCAAGAGCTTTTCTAATAATATTTTCTTGGATTATGTTACAGCCCATCACATTTAAATGAAAAGAGACAAACTCTTTCAAAAATCAATAATTAATAAATCAAAATTTACAAATATATTTCCTTACATGATACCAAATATATTTTACCTCAGGCTACCAGATTATTACCTTTATCTAAAGACATCTCATCACTCCTGTATCGGGTTACATGTTTTCCTATTCCTTTGCAGTACTTAACATAAGCTATAATTATTTTGCTTTTCACTTGTTCATTTTATTTTTTACAAGAATGTAAGCTCTATTGGCTCAGAGTTCATGTCTGTCTTGTTCACAGTTCCATGCCCAGGCATAAGTGCTTCAAACATAACATACTACAGAAGCATTCAGTGACAAACTGAATAAATGAATCCTCCAAGCACAAGGACTATCAAGAGTGTCATCTTCAAAATATTGGTAATATCTACCCATTTGTATACATATATATAATGAGTATGCATCCACACATATATGCATGCTTGCCTATGTATATTTATGCATGCAAAAATATGAAGTTATAGACATATATGGATACAGAATATGTGGATGTGAGAAAAATTTTACTCAAATTCCACTTTTTCATTAATTTTGTTCTATTAACTATGTGTTATCTTCAAACAGAAATTAATACTTCTATGTAAATACCAAGTTTCATACATAAACCTTTCCACTTTCTCTTACCAGAATCTATCCTAGCTTGTCTTCGTGCAGCACATTCTTCGATTCGAAGTTTTGGTATTCCCTCAGCTACAGCTTTGGCCATTCCACCCATTTCTTCAATTTCATTAATAAGCTAATAAGAAAACATTAATAAAACTAGAGAGATTGTGAAAAATTTAAAGTATACAAGTTAGTTCTGAGTGTTGTGATATAATTACTAATGAAATTATAAGCTAAAAGTTAAATTTTATAAGAAAGGAATTAAATAAATAGCCAGGAAATTAATTAAAATTGGTGTGTTTAAAGTTATAGTCATACCTGGCTACTTGTTGTTTAATTAGTTCTAGAATTCCTGATGAGTACCAAAACTGAGGACTGCAGCACTGAATGAATTTTTGTCATAGGAAATAATAATTAGAAATAATTTGTGAAATTTCCAGAACTTTTATAATTTACTGGACTAATATTAGCCCTTTACTGGGTTGACACAAGCCTTTTAGGCTTAGTTGTATCACTCAACTTTTTTGTGATTCATGACAAGCACTCAAGTACAGTACAAAACAGTAATGGCAAGTATGTGAGGGTTCTGCACTGCCCCAGAGCTACCGAGACAAGCACTGGGTGCTGAGACATTTTTTCTCATCAAAATGTGGCAACTACACAGCTTTGATGGTTCTCAAACCTATAGGTATGGAGGTAGGACTGTATTCAAAAGACAGGAGAAAAGCTAACACAGTATATTGCAGAAAACACAAAGCTTCTCACTCAATCTTGAGAGAAAACTAAAGATAATATCAATTCTCTAATCTTTATTTTTAGTTACAGCCATTAAGTTGTCACATTTACATAAGAGTCTATGAAAAATATGCTGCAAAATGCAATTGCATTTTTGAGTTGAACAACAAAGATATAATGCAACTCATCTTTAATGAAACAAGGAAATACCTAAATCTTTAATCACAGTCTTATATATATAAAGGCAGAAAAGAGATGACAGAAAAGAACAAGGTCAAACCTGAAGGATTCAAGAAAGAAGACTCTATATCAGCATCCACAGAAGACAAGGATAAGATAGGAAGCTAAAAAGAGGGGGTAGTTTGTGACTACCTCTCTCATTCTGCCAAGAAAATAAATTTATGGTCTACGGAAAATGAACTACAGAAGCAATGGACTATCAAACATCAAATACTAAATTCTAAACAGTAAGATTAGAGACAATACAAAATGTAAAAGAGAACTTTGAAAAATACTAATTTTCACAAATAAGAGATTCTTCACTTATAAAACAAAACAGTACTATACATAAGAATGAAAACTGGAAACCAAAAATGAGCTCAGTTAAAATATGACATTAATGTTAAAATATTTAATTACAAAGATAAAGATAATTAGATAAAGTTGCTGAATCTCTCTAGAAGTAAAAGCCAGAGATGCATTATAGAAAAGGTAACACGTTGTATTATTTAAGGAGGTGCAAATTCTTGGAATAGGAGTTCTAGACTGAAAAAAAATGTTAGGAAGCGATTGTCAAGGAAATGACTGTATACAAGAACATTTTCCAGAACTATGAAAATATTTTAGAAAGGGGAGATAGAAGACTCATCAGAATTCATTATAAGGTAGGAAAAAACACACATATCAAGCAAGGTGCATAGCAATACAATGATGCTTCCAGAAAGAAAGATCATGAGTGAGAATGGCATCAAGTTTCTGACTAAAAATGTTGGAAGCTAGAACAAAAAATAAACCAATACTTACAAATTCCTGAATGGAATCAATTTCAAACCTCAGATTATCAATCAAGCACAAGAATAAGGTCATTTTCAAACACTAAATAATTGATCTCGTGTGTACCGTTTATAGGAAGTTGCTATGAGAAGGGCTTCAAAATAACAGAGACACACATGAGATTCAGGATTCAAAATTCAGCATAAAAGTAAGAAAATATTCCCAAGATAATGACAAAGAGAACCAAAGAATGGCAATGACGAGGAGGCACAGAAAGACACCAATTTAAATCAAAAGAAAGCATGCAAGCATCTCAGGAAGGACTGGGATATAATTACATCCCTATGAAGGGAGAAGAGAAAGAAGGGGTGTGGATTAGCTAAAATATCAAATAGGAAAGCCAGAAAAACAATAATGACAAAAGCCTAATTTCTAATACTCAAGGTTGATACAACTAGAAAAAATAGTATGATATGTGATTTTAAATTATGTAGATAAAAACAGAAAGGAACAAAGAAGTAGGTAGTTTACTCCAAGGAACAAGACAGAAACAAATGCAAGACAAAGGAGTGCTGCTCATTTGCATATGTTTTTTTAATACTAGTTGTCTTTTTAACTCTTTGACTAAATCTAACACAAATAGAAATGTATTTTTAAATCAAGTTTCAGTTTTGAAAGTCGTGAAATCAAATATAAATATCCTTTTTCTCATAAATGTTTTATAAATCTTGATATAGATCTAAAAATGGTTAGATACGCAACCTGAAAAAACATGTATAAATCTTGATTTATAAATTTGTAACACAAAGTTGCAAAGGGGAGAAACTGACCTTCAAGGCAGCATCATATACATCGTTGGTGAGAGATTCCATCATGTATGAACCTCCCCAAGGATCAGCCACTTTGGGAATCCCAGATTCTTCCTGAATGATGATTTGTGTGTTCCTGGCAATTCTAGCACTTTTCACAGTTGGCAAACCCAGAGCTTCATCAAAGGAATTTGTGTGCAAAGACTGAGTCCCCCCAAACACAGCTGCCATTGCTTCTACTGCAGTCCGGATAATGTTATTGTAAGGGTCCTAGGACATTTGTTATGAATAAACACACACAAACAAAACAAAGAAACAGTTGACAGACAGGAAAGCAACTATTAAAGAACATACACGTAAGCAGTGATGGCTACATATTCTCTATGTCAGAGTGCACTTTAAGCTTCAGAATATAAAATAAACTTAGACAAATTAGTAAACAAGCCAGAATCAGAATTAAGAGCCAAGGTATGTAGTCAGTGCTCAGATATACTGTCTCTTATAATCCTCTAAAATATCAAATAGTGTTATACCTACTTTTATACTGCCTAAATACTGTTTCATAAGTATGGGATGAAGAGTCCCTTTTTAACTTTGGTTATATAAGCTTTGGTTTCCTAATTCACTCTAATTTTTTTGTATACCCCAAAGTACCTATCACAATGATGTGCACAAAAGAGACATCCAATAAATGATTAATAAAATAAATGAACAATGACTCTGATGTAAGAAATTTTGGTTCTAGTTTATCATAGTCTTACACAGTTTATTACAGTCTTAATTGTTATTTGGGGAAGTCATTAGTTTTCTCTAAACATCAGCTTTCTTAGCTATAAAAGTAAGTAGACTAAAACAAAAAAGATATAAAAGTTTCTTCCAGCCTCAAATTTTCTGTATTTCCACTTATAAGAACTTGAAGTTATGTTTCGTATGGAGCATATTAGTTGCTACTCACTTTTAAAGGTATAAAACAAATGTATCTTTAAACTTATAAATTATTTTTAAATGTATCAAGATAATATATAAAATGAATGTGACTAAAAACAAGATTATCACCACACAGTTTTTAATGGCATAAATTAAATTAAAATAAGTTACTGAGATGACAACAGTCTTTAAATGGTCTGTTTGCTTGGATGGGTGTTTAAACACATAACAGTAATAAATAAAATGTATGTGTGTATATAATATCAAATTTTAATTAAGCAGTTTTGTGTGAAGCATTCTAATTCAAAATTATATAGGAGAATATTAATTAAATTATAATGTTTACTTTTTCCTCCACATCAAATTCTTTTTACTTTTATACATAAGGATATGTAAGATCTGATTTAAATTATTTTATATAGTTAGCCACTAGATGGAGCCAATTTTATTTATTCAACATGTGTCAATACAAACCTAAATGTGTATTATTTCACTGCAAATATTAGCAATGGGTTCTTAAATCTAGTGCATGTGTCATGCTGGTTAGAAGAAAATATGTAATTCCCTTATCAAAATTCTCTATTTTAAATCATATACATACCTGCTCAGTCAGTGACCATCCTGATGTCTGACAATGTGCTCTTAGAAGAAGAGATTTTGAGTTTTTCGGCTGAAACATCTGCTCTATTAAGTGAGCCCACAGCCTCCTTCCAGCTCTCATCTTTGCTATTTCCATATAGAAGTTCATCCCGATTCCCCAGAAGAAAGACAACCTAAAATAATAATGTTAGATTCAGAAGTTGCTTAAACTTAACACCATGCAACAAAATAAAACTGACTGTATCACACACTACAAAATTAATGTCCAGATTTAAATATCAAACAACTGAATTTGAATTAAAAGCAATGTATAAATATTAAAGTAACTATAAACCTAGCACGTAAACTTACAGTTTTATGCAAGCTGAAAAAATAGCAATGATTATTTGCTTCTGCTAAGAATTATTCACTTTGTAATTGATTTAGTTTAGGAAAGAATCTCGTGTCCTTAATTAATGAAAGTTTCTTTTTAAAAAAAGATAAATGACAAAATGTAAGGCAGAGGTTGCCTATAAAGGGAATAAAATGGCAAACTTGTTTGAATAGCAGAACAGTTTTTATAAAGATGATCAGTATATTTGGTCTAGGCATATATTTCTCCAATTTGTCCTCAACCTCACTACTACCCCTTTTCATCCCATATTCTGTTGCTGGCTTACACATTAGATTGTTTACCTGCCTCCAAAGGTAGAAAGGTTATGATTCCTTACATAAAACCCTTGTTAGCCTCAGGAAACCCAAACGTAATAGGAGTTCTTGATACATACTTAGACAAAATTCTTAACCCAGCAGCTCTCAAATATTTCGGTCTCAGCATCTCTGCATTCCTAAAAATTACTGAAAATCTTAAAGAATATTTTCTTATTGGGCCCATATATTTTATATGTGTATATGTGTGTATATATATATATATTTACATAAAATTGGTGTACTTGTTCTTATAAACAACAATAAACTTACAATATGTTAACATAAGTAACATTTTTATGAAAATTATACTGTTTAACACAAAAATTGCTAAAAAAAAGAATTGTCATTTCATATTTTTGCGAATCTTAATGTCTGCTTAAAAGCAGACAGTTCTGCTTGTGCACTCAATCTGCTGCAACATCACATATAATGTGGTTCTCAGAAAACAACACTACAAATTTTTGAGAGAATGAAAGTGAAAAAGGCAAATAAAGTTTTAACACGGTCATGAAAACAGTTTTGACCTGAAAAACCCCATAAGGGCCCTTGGACCACATTTTGGGAGATGCTGTCATAATAAGTATACATTATCTCTGGTATAAAAAAAACATTCACAAGTCTCAGCATCCTCTGATGATGGAAGTCATGACTGACACATGTTGTTTTGCCATGTTGGCACATGTACGGCACATGTTGTATTGAAAACACATAGTTGAGTGCTTGACTCAGGGCAAACCTAGGCAAAGTGACTGCTGAATTGATCTCTGGATTGACTTTTGACTCTTAAATTTAAATAGTTCATAAACTTAAGTTTTTTCTGTATTTTTCATTAACTTCATTACCAGCTGTTTACAAACAAAATATTCTTACAGTATTGTGTCTAAACATTTATATTAAAGAAGTATGACAGAAAAAAATTCATGATTTTATACTCTTATATACTTTTATATACTTTTAAAAAATAAAATTGTTTTAACATTATATTTCAATGTAATTTGTTAAAATATGCAAGTTAATTGTGTTCTTTGCATAGTAGAAGACACAGCAGTCCACTTATTTACAAAGAGGTATTGCCAAATTTAGTTCTGATTTTTTATTATGAACAGTATGATTTATTCTCAGGGTTTGGAATTTAGCTCAGTGGTTAGAGTGCTTGCCTAGCAAGCGCAAGGCCCTGAGTTTGATCCCCAGCACCGCTCTCCCCAAAAACAGTACAGCTTATTTTCTCACTATCACTTAGGAAAAAAAGGACAATATAAATCTAGCATTACATTTATATTTACAAATTTCATTTTGTCGATATATTTTGCTGTATAGTGATAAAAAACCATACAATGGTCCCGTGGTGTGACTTTTTGTGTTGTTGTTTGAGGAAGGGTCCCATTAAGTAGCTAAGTTGCCCAGCCTGGGCTCAAACTTTTCAGCCTCTTGCCTCAGCCTCCTGAATGCTAGACTTACTGATGTGCATCCCCACCTTGTATTTTCTTAACACTGAGAAAATATTTAAGTTTAATTTACTCACCTTGGTGCAAATTCATCAATTGTTAGGCCAGCTTGAAGTCCGGTTCTACAGTATTCTAATCCATCTGCTATAGTGTAGGCCAGTTCCAGAATGGCATCTGCCCCTGCTTCCTGCATATGGTAGCCACTAATTGAAATCGAATTGAATTTTGGCATGTGCTATATAAAATAAAAATTATAACAGTAAATAAAAATATGAAAAGTTTCTATTAAGCCCGTTTTCTAAAAGCAAATATTATATTTAAACGATTTTTAACTCATATATAGTTTATGATATCAATTGAAAATATTTAAAGTTTGTTACATTTAATTTACTCTCCAGCTGATCCATAAACCATCACAAAGACTACCTGTGGGCCAGTGTGTTCTCTCTTTCATAGTAGTCTGCCCTCATGCTTCACAGTGTACGTTTTCCTATTTTTAATTGGCCATGACTTGCTCTGCAGAATTTATTTCTTTTCCTGCCTTTAATAAATGTAAAGCCACATTTTTACAGAAGGATTGTACCTGTTGTACTTTTCTAGTAGAAAAGAATTTATACTGACTATCCTGTAGTGTGAACTGAAAAAAAGAGATCTTGAATTCCAAACTAATACTCTGACCTTGTAAGAGTTCATAAGACCTTTTAACTTCCCCTTAATCTGAAAATGTATAAAATTTAATCTCAATAGTTATTAATTTGAATGAAGGCATCAAATATAAATAAGTGTACAGTAGAAAAAGGAAAATTATTTTATCCTTAGTACTATATTTTGAAACAAAAGTGTCAAATGCATAGCTTAATCAGATTTCAGTTTGATTTACTGTAATATTTAATGCCAAGTATATCCCAGAGAAGTTTTTTCTACCACAATTACTAAGAATACTGAAATTCCATGAGTATCCTAAAACTTCATGTTAGAGTAGATAATCACATATATCCTCTAGCGCTAAAAAATAATATCCTTCCTAAGTTAATTGAACTTTTCATAAAAACTAAATCACACAAACTCAGTACAATGGTTAAGAATATGGGCTCCAGAGCGAAAGAACTCAAATTCTTGCTGTATCATATAACTAGCTGAGACTGTAGGGAAGTTTCTCAATTTTGCTATTCCTTGGTTTACTAAACTACAGAATAGAATAACTGAAACTACCCATGGGATTGTTTTGGGATTAAATGGTTTATCTAAATGACCTAGTTATTCCAGTAAGTAACCATCAAAAAATGTTACTATTAATATATGATATGAATTAAGTATGCCCTAAATACAGTGTACCTATACTATATTCCATAAATAATATGAAGAATGATAAAAAATATGGTTAGTACTTACATAAATATTTAAAAAATTATTACAGTAAAAGACACACTGCCATTAATTTCCATCAAAATACTCCCCCTCACTTTGAACACTTGTCCCACCACGTTTGGCCACTTTCTGAACCAGTTCTGGAAGTCTTCTTTCATAAATGTGTTCCTCAATGTCCTGAATCAGTTTATGTTTACAGCTATCTCTGTCAAATAAAAACATTATGGTGATTCCTCATTCATCTTATGCACTGGATCTGGCACCATGGTACTTCTGGCTCTTCCCCAAAGTCAAAATGACCATTTTAAATCAATTCCAGACATTGAGGCAGCCATAACAGGGCAATGAAAGAAACAAAAGATGACTTTCAGACTAGATAAAAAAGTGACAAGAAATGGGACACATGTTTTCGAAACGAGGGGAAGTATTTAGAGGGGAATTGTGTTTTTTACTGTACTCAATCTTTTTAATTTAAACATTCACCATACATTTTGATCATACCTTGTATATATTTCATATATCCAACATATAGTTAGGTATTTTATATTTGCAAATATTTTATTTGTAACTAACCAAAATCTCTCAAAAAAAGTTCTGTCAGCTGAGCTTGGAGATGCACTGTTATAATTCCAGCACTCTGGGAAGCTGGTCAGGAGGGTAGTTCAAGCCCAGGCTAGGCAACTTAGCAACTTAGTGAAAACTTACCTTAAAATACAATGAAAATAAAAGAATGTCTGAGAATGTAGCTCTGTTTGAAGGCTCTGGATTTAATCCCCAGTACAAAACAAAACAAAACAAAACAAAAGTTCTATCACAAAACCAGTAAAGAGAGAGAATCACACAGAATTAGACAACTAATCATATATATAGTTTACATACAGGAAACAAGAAAACAGGTGCTTCTCCATGTAAAGGAGTTTATTGACAGAATTTAAAAATAATAGAAATACCAGAAAATTAGAACATGATTCCATCTTAAAAAGAAATTTTGGTACATTCTAATTCTATAACATAGATAAAACTTGGAGGTATTATGCTAAATGAAATAAAGACAAATACTGTATGGTTCCTGCTATGTAAGGTACCTGGAATGGTCAAATTCATAGAGATATCAAGTAGTAAGGTGGTTTCCAAGAGCTTCTGGGAGGGAAACATAGGGATTCATTGTTTAATAGTTTCAGTTTTGGAAGATGAATCTAGAGGGAGATAATGGTGATGGTCGCTATGGTTGTACGCCGAAAAATGGTTAAGACGGTAATTTTATGATATATGTATTTTGTCACAGTTAAAATTTGGGGGTTTTTCTGTTTGTTTTGCAGTACTGCAGATCAAATCCAAGATCTCACATGCTACACAACCACTCTACAACTGAACCACATCCCCAGTCCTAAAAT
This sequence comes from Hystrix cristata, assembly GCA_004026905.1. Classification (NCBI taxonomy): domain Eukaryota; kingdom Metazoa; phylum Chordata; class Mammalia; order Rodentia; family Hystricidae; genus Hystrix; species Hystrix cristata. Next base: position 24,430 of record PVJO010011365.1, on the reverse strand, counting down.
TTCTTTACGAAACACGAAAGTTCACTATTTACAAAGTCCTTCAAAGAAATATTTGATCAGTATCTACATTTGGCATTTTATCACTTATAACAAGGATTACATAAAGAAATTTGGAACTTTTTAGATGGCAACAGGATCTTCTCCAAGGTGAGATAAATACCAAGTATTTCAGCAAAGATTGCTACTATCTACTGAAAAAACATTCTTCATCTTCCTCCTCTAATACTCGAACATTAAATTCAGAGTGCCAAAGTACAAGCCCTGCATTGCTGTTCTTCTTTATTACTATGTGTGTCCCCTGAGATACTAGTAGGACTATGGTGTGTTCCTTCTAGAAGTTCACTTTAACTTGGAGGAGCCAGATCCCTCTCCTCCTGACACAGATTTTGCTCACCTCCTTCCTTAGTCATTTAAAACAATAACAAAGGAGGAGAAGCAAGATAAAAGGAGTCTGAAGCCCTGACAAACTGAAGTTTCACAGATGCAAATCTCCTATAGCTGACCTCTGACTGCTTTAGATGAAAGAGAACCGACTTCTTCTTAGTTTAAGCCCACTGCTTAACACATAAGTAGTCGCTGTGTTTGTGTGTTTGTCATATGCTGCTAAACACGATCTTCTTCTGTATGGGTTCTTAAAATACAAACAGATAATAGAAATATACAATTATGTGAGTACAGTTCACTTGGGTGGGTTTAAAACACAGAAAGAAATAAAATTGTAAAGGCTAAATATAAAGTAGGGAATTTAGACAGTGCTTCTAGAATTCTGAGCTAATAGAAATTCTACGAAGTGAAATAAGATTAAAAGAAAGTTTGATGGAGAAGAGGTTTTCCCACTGCCAGTAGATAATGGTCTAATTTTAAGGCAGAAAGAGAGCATTGCTAGCAAGAAGGGAAGTGAAGAATGAGGAAAAATACATATGAATTGCTTAAAGGAAAATGAAAAGAGAGGAGGAAAATAATTCCCTGTGGAGGGAAGTTGTTTCTACTGGAACACTCTGGAAACCCTCTTTACCAACAACTCTGAGGAAGATGAATCTGATTCAGGGGTAAATATTAGGGACTTCACTAAGGTTGTAGATATAAGTGATATCTTCCAATCCAGCTTTTGGCAGAAACAAACTTATATTCTGATCCTCTTGTATCTTGAGACCAGTGTCTAAATCAACAACACCTGAATTCTAGAGGGAACTAAAGAAGTGTAAACTGTGAAACTTCCCTTGTTCTAACAATTACCACAGGATTAAAAATCAAGAGAGTAAATATATACCACCCAAATAAAGACAGTGCATAAAATTAGCACCTTAAAAACAAAAAACTAACATCAATAAACATCCTTGCTTTATATTTCTTATTCTATTTACTATTTACTAAACTATTACTCATTCTAGTTACTAAATTCAAGTTAAATTGTAGCATTTTGTAAAAATTCCTACATTCAAGCAGTTACAGCAAAATGTATAATAATGGTAAAATATACCTTTGCTGTATATTGGAAGATGTCAGCAATAATTTTCATGGATGGTTCTGGAGGAAAAATGTAAGTATTTCTGACCATAAACTCCTTTAGTATATCATTTTGAATTGTACCAGTAAGTTTCTCTTTAGGTACACCTTGTTCTTCTCCAGTTACTATAAAAGTTGCAAGAATTGGAATAACTGCTCCGTTCATGGTCATGGAAACTGACATTTTTTCTAAAGGAATTCCATCGAAAAGAATTTTGGTATCTTCTACAGTGTCGATGGCAACTCCAGCCATTCCAACATCACCGCGAACTCGAGGATTGTCTGAATCATAACCACGATGCGTTGCCAGGTCAAAGGCAACTGATAACCCTTGCTGGCCAGCTAAACATACCAAAAAAAAGTAATATTAAAGAGTTTGGCATCAAAATAAACTCATTTCCTTAATACGACTGAAAGCACTGATTGGGCACATCATAGTATATAACTTTTTTATGCTCAGACATACGAAAGCACATTTAAATAAAGAATTTCAGTTTCTAAGACAGTCAACTTTTTTCGAAGTACTAAGAAACATACAAATTGATTTCCAGACTATAATATGAGAGAGAACAAAAGGAACACAATATTTTATTTACTTCACATCTCTGTGAGGATTTGTTGTTTAAGCTCAAACACCAAATCACTTTTTAATTTTAATAGGTTTTTGATGGAAATATTCCTAACATTAATGAAAAGATCTATCTATTCATATATGGTTAATATAATTTAGCATTTGTACATTCACTTACTTTTTTGTTCTTTATCTAACAAGGTCATAATAGGCAGGATGTCTTGGCTATTCAAATATTCTAGGTAACAATTATGAAACTTACTCCCCTACACACATTATTTTATTTCCACAATGGTGGTTATTGAATGCAAGGCCTTGAGCACACTAGGCAAACATTCTCTTACTGAGCTACCTTCCCAGTTCCCATTCAAAATTTTTAAATAAATAGTCTAAATTTTACTTCAGTCCTTTACCAGCAATATAAACTTAGAAATAGTCAAAGCTGGCATTCAAACAATATACTTTTATTATAGATCAGAAAGAAGAAATGGTAAATATAATTTTCAGAGAATGCTATATTTTATTGAATTTATAAGTGCTTCTTTTTCAAATGTTTATTACTTTCTTTGAGAATCATTTAAACTATCTTCCACTCAAATTATTATCTCAAAAAGATCAATTGAAAGCTTCTCAAAGGGGCGGTCCACGTGTCTTCACATAATTTTGCCCTACCCAATTTTTTAATATAATGTACACGGAAATTTGATTTACTTCAAGGAATTTTGCACTTTATCCTCGTTTATTTATTTTTTCAACCATGAAAGCTGAAAACATCCATTCTTCACAGTATCCTCTTTAACTATAAAATTATAAAGTGAGTATCTTCTTTTCAGAGATCAACTAGCCTCATCTCAAAAAAGTCAAGATCAGGAGTTTTAGTTCTTATTATAAATAAGAACTAAATATTGTGTCTCACATTAAAATCTCACCTTTAATATTGTCCTTATAGAATCTGTTGCTCTCTTCTACTGTACTAAAGCCTGCATACTGGCGGATAGTCCAGGGCCGATAGGTATACATGGTGGGATAGGGGCCACGTGTGAAAGGTTTTACTCCTGGAAGTTCATCAGGCAAGTCCTTAGTATCTGCCCTGGAATATAAGGGCTTTATAGAGATTCCCTCCGGAGTATGCCACATCAAATCTTCAGGGTTTTTGCCTTTGAGCTGCTTTTTGGCCAGGACAGCCCATTCTGGGTGAAGAGGTTGTTGCTGGTGTAAAAGCCGTTGCCATATGAGCCTGGAGCTTGATGACTGTTTTAGCTGCTTCAGGTAATGAGGTGAAAGTAAAAAAAGGTGATTCTTAGCCCTCAACATGGTGGAGCATGGAAATATCCAAAAGGAATGAGACCTGACCTAGAAAAATAAACACAGTGTATATACATTTAGAAGAGAGAGGAAAATGGAGCTATTGGAGAGAAGGGAAAAAGAGGATATATTAGTCAGGTATCATTTTTCCTTCTTTTCTGCTTCCTGCACCTGATATTTTATGACACTGCTGTCTCCTCACCAAAATTACTATTATTCTAGTTGCAGTCTTCTCTTGTGGCCTCTCAGCTGATATTACTGACCACAGTCTCAGTCCCCTCTACATCATTCAACACACTGACACCAATGCAAATAGATGTCACATTCCCCACCAAATTATTCAAAGGCTCTGCAATGTGGAGGAAACTGTATAGTCTCCTAATTGTTTTCATTCAAAATGCTTTCATATTTTAAATATATTTATATTTTATGACAGGCATTATGAAGGCTGATGGAGAAAGATGTGATAAACAAGACAAACAGGCATCCAAGGCCTCCATGACCAGGTCTCTGCCTACCTGTCAAACTCATTCATGCCTTCCCTCTCTACACATTTTGTGTTCTAGAAATACTGGATTACCTAGTTTATTGTATATGCCAAAGACTGATGAATATGCTCTTGCTCTTTCTTCTGCCTAGAATATTTAATTCTTACTTTTTAGCTATTTACCTGATGCATTTTCTCCACTATGCAGGATTTCTATGTGTCAGGCACAAAGAAGGCTCTAAGGAATTCACATACAATAGCAGTTTTACAGATTAGCAAAGTGAGGCACAGAAGAGCCAGCATTTGGACCTGGACGTAATCTCAAAGTCCTTTCATTTAGTATGTTCATACACTTACCCTAAGCCCAGGAGCTGAGGTAAATAAATGGCCCCTTAGGAAATCTATGTTTCTGCTAGTTTATAAATTGTTCCAATATTCAGGCTATATCTTCTTTCAACATATTTGTGCGTTTAATGATTTACTTATTCTAAATTTTACACTAGTTGACTGAGCTTAGTTTTACCATTTTACAGATGTAGACATTAAGGTTCAGAGAAATAAAGTGGCTTGATAAAAATTCCACACAGGAAAGTAGTAAACTGCTTACCTGAATTACTAAATACTTATTAAATTCCTCCAGCCTCAAAATATAGAGCCAGTTATTTTAAAGTATTTTAGATGTAAATTTCATTAACACCTTGTTTTTGTATGAGGGCCGCAAGTAAATTTAAAATTCCATTTTCCACACAATTTTGTACCTCAATCTAGTGAAGCACTAAAAAAATTTTTAAAAGACTATATAGTTCTTATTATTGGGTCATAAAACAAATGTAAATCACTGGCAGGAGTATTAAGTGTTTTGACTACTTTAGAAAGTAAACTGTCAATATACAGAAAAATTTGAGAAATGTTTATGCTAGTCTACTGAGGAATAACACTCCTGGGAAAGCTAATACAATAATACATAAAACAGTTAAGTTTTATTTGTGTTAGAGGAAACGGAAATACAAATGTCTAACAGTGTAAGACTAAGTGAATTACAGCACATACAAATGATAGACTTTTATGTCACTATTGAAATTTTTCAGAAGCAGGAAAAACTACAGTATTTTTTATGTCAAAAGCTACAGAGTGGTCATTTACGGTAACTAGTATAGAAAGGGAGGAAGCAGAAACCTTTCAGAGTGAATGCTAATTACATAGATGTTTGTAGAAATTCATCAAACTGCAATCATGGTGTGTGGGAGTTCTATGAATATATTAAAAATAAATAAAAAAGGTTAAACTCTGTTATGCATAGTTTCTAAACAAAAGGAGACAGCACAGAAAGTACTGGGTTAGGCAAAAGAATTAAAACAAATTCTCATAAATCAATATGCTCAATTAGCAATTAGGTTAAAAAAAAGTGCATAGAACCAAGTCTAAATGGAATACAACAAAAACAATTCCTTTTTTTTTTTGGGTGCCGGGGATCGAACTCAGGGCCTTGCGCTTGCTAGGCAAGCACTCTAACTACTGAGCTAAATTCCCAGACACTCCCATTATTTTCTAAAGTTATTATGATTTTTATTCTATTAAATCCACAGGGTCCTTTTCATCCATCTTTTTCCTAGCTATCCTTACACTTAATAGCTTTAAATGTAAGAGAAAAATAAAGAAGCTACAACTGAACCATTTCTATAGTAAAAATATAAAAGTACTTTGAAAACTATCTGAGTCTAGATTATCGACAGAAAGTATCACACTCATTTTACATAACCTTCTTATGCATGAAGTTTTCCTCGGTTTGGACAAATGACAGAAAAAGAGACTTGTGTAGCACCTTTGCTTCCTGAAAATAAAATGCCAAATTGGTGAAGGCTGGAAACAATATATCAAAATGGGAACACAACTACTGTTGATGGCAATAGGACTTGTGAATTTTCTCAGATCCCTCAAAAGAAGCTTCGAACATTCAAAGAAACAACAGGCAGCAAAAATAAATTACTGATAATTAAAATTTAATAACAGTGATGAAACCCATCCCCGCATGTCCAAAATATATCCGTATGAGAAAACAAATTCGGAATCACATAAATTTTAAGTTTGATATTTATATAAAGTTCCAATTTAATACTTCGAGAAAAGCTAGCCACTGCCGAGGTTCAGTCAATTTGCATTGGGGAGGGAAACATGGCATATGCAAATTGATATTTGCATAAATAAATCATTAAGCGCAAAAATGTTGGAGAATATCACCAAGTGGTTTAAAACTTTACATGCAAATAATACCAACAGCTTCAAGCTTTTGAAAGACAACTCTTTTTAAAGAAAAAACTGAGAACCAGTAATCATATTTGTATTTCAATTTGGGCCTGCTCTTCTTAGTCTCTCACTTCTAATCTCACCACCTACTTTTTGTCCAAACGCCTCTCGCTAAAACCCTAACACGAGCCGCAGGCCAGACGGGAGGCAGGCGCGGAGCCAGCACAGGGCGCTGGAATCACACAAGTGGCCTCTATTACAGGGTGTCTGGGTGGCCGGAGAAGCTAGCGACACGGCCCGTGAAGTGTTAAAAGCGCCGGCTTTGCAGCGGTACCTCCCATTTCCTAAGGACTTGGCCGAAAATGCGAAGTCGGTAGAGGCGAGTATCTAAAACGCAGAGGAGACTGCAATCGTGTGGTAGCGGAAGGTAAAGAAGGAAACAGAAAAATCAGAGAGGTAAACAGAGAGATGAGCGAGAAAAAAGAGAGGAATCTGAAAGCCCGACTGCTTCAAAGTGCGGAGTCCCACTCACTGGCCAACCTGTCTCAGACTCGGCCGGATGAGAGAGCAGCTGGACTTCCCCGTCCGCAGCTCCTCTAGTCAGAGGCTCAGAGAGCGGCGAACACCAGTAGGACGAATCAGGGGGCGTAAGCCGCACGGCCCTCCCTCCAGCCAATTAAATCGCGCTCTCGCGGTCGCGTCTCTGATGACGTAACGCCGGCTAGAGGCCCACCTCCCACTACCCGGGTTTCCGTTCTCTTTCTACCTACTTCCGGGTTACCAGGGTTCTCCATAGTTTGGGAGAGAACTCCTTCAGCGGCTCCCAGTCACATTCAAGAGAAATCAGCCGGTGACTTGTTAAAGCGCTGGGCCCAGGTTAGGAGATGAGTTTTATGTCCACCGCGTTGGTAGCAAAGTCTGTGGTCACTATTTGAAGAGCATGAGGTATTTTTTAAGGGGAAATGTCTGTTGTCCAAACAGGTCTGCCACTCGAGGCCGCGGATTGAAGCATTTGATTTTCCAGACGGGAGGGAAGCCCCATATAATTCCTCCCTACTTTCCCGTCTTCCTCATCCACATTCCTGAAGCTCTCCCTCAGTCAGTAGTGAGGCGTAGTGCAGCCTTAGACATGAGTGTATGTGTTTCGCCAGAGATCCTGTTCTTGTGCGCCCATGGAGGTGTAGATTAAGATACTTAATTTGCACGAATTTCAGCAAGCCGGTCAGTAAAACTAGACGTGGAATGCCTGGCTTGTTTTTGCTGTGTATGTCCTGCCTGCAAACTACTGTTGCAGCCTTCTCCGCCCCCCGCCCCCCAAAAGGCTCGCTGAATAATTTCCTCGCTCTGAACTCACCAGTTTAGTTCCAGCTGTTTTGTCATTGGCTTTTGGCTAATTTGTCATAATACTTTATTTCCTTTCCCTCTAGCTAAGTATTTAAAAATTAATTCAAATAATAGATCTTTTTTCTTTATATGGTGTACTGCCACAGGTATACACAAGGCAATTTAAGATAGTCTCTCATTTGTCTTTTCGTAGCATTTGTCACATTGTAGACAGTAATTGTTTTCATATCTGTCTACCTACTATTACTAGGCTATAATTTCCTGTGGATATAGAAACAGGACAAAATATGTATTCGTTTTTACGTACTGTACGTTATAACTGTCCTAACAGGGATAGAAATGATAGCTTTTATTTACTGAGTTGTTACTATGTCTCAAGTACTTTCTCATGCACTTAGTGTATTGCATATTAAATCTTTTTAGCCTTAGAAGAGCTAGTAATTTTTCAAGTGAGGGAACTGAGTTAATTTGCTTGCTCAAAGTTATGTAGCTAGTTAAGTGGCAGAGCCAAGATTTGGAGCCTGGACAATTTATCCCTGGCTTGCTCTTAAGCATCCAGGTAGTGGTTCGCAACCTGGCACAGTTTTGTCTTTGGGGACATCTGACAAAGCCTGGGGAAAATTTTGGTTGTCACTACTTGGGGGTAGAGAGATTTTAGCATCTGGTTGATAGACACCAGAAATGCTGTTGGACATCCTACAGTGTACAAGACAGCCTCTTAAACACACACACACACACACACACACACACACACACACAAATTTATCTTGTTAAAATGTTAATAGTGGTGAGGTCAATTAACTTTGTGCTCTTGCCTCAAGTAGGTGTCAGTGGAAACAATACATCATAAAACTGTGACAAAGAATAAACTTTTGCTTTGTAACCATTCACAACTGCTAATTTTGGAAAATGCAGTTTAAAATACATTATTAAGAGCTAGGCATGGAGAGAAACACCTGTAATCCCAGCATTCTGGGAGCCTGAGGCCAGGAGAACCACACCACACACACACACACACACACACACACACACACACACACACACAAACCTGTCTCAAAAAAATAAAAACTGAACTGAGGATATAGCTTAGTGTGAAGGCCTTGAGTTCAGTCTGCACTATCACACACACATACACACACACACACACACACAATAAACTACAGACTAATTCAGCAGTGAAGCCTAATGTAAACTGGATTTGGAGTTAAAAATCAATCAATGCAGATATGTAAGCTATGGCAATTGTATTTCTTTGGTATGGGATGTTGATGGTGGAGGAATAAACGGTGGTGGATAGGATGTATGTGGGAACTCTGTATTTTCTGCTGTTTTACTGTAAATCTAAAACTGGTCTGAAAAAATAAAGTATTTTTAAAATAACAATTTTATTGTTTTTAAAAGTATTTTAAGAATATAAATTACTAGAAAAACAAGATCCAGAGGACAAGGGCAGTTATTTTATTGTTAGATCTGATATATATAACATTAGTTTGTCCATTTGCTATAGAAATATTTATTCTCAATTTCTCTGTTTAAAAGGATTGGGGCTAGTGATTCAGCTCAGTGGTTAGAGTGCTTGCCTAGCAAGTTCAAGGCCCTGAGTTCTATCCCTGGCACCAAAAAAAAAAAAAAAAAAAGGATTGTGACAAGCAGTTTGTGAAGCAGATTTAGAACTGGATTGCATGTCATTGAAAAAAGAATTTCAAGAGAAAATTGTTAACAGAACCAAACTATAAGCGTTAGATGAGAGAGACCATAGAGCCCTCACACTTAGAAAGAATTAAAGTGGTTAGGAAGGCTTTGGGAGGAATATGGCTCATTCTACATCCAGTCTCTGTCCTGTGTTCCATTCCTAAAATGCCTAATTCCCTCAACTTGACATCTACTTACTTGAGAGGGTAGGCAGAGATAGGAGAGCAAGCAGCTCATGGAGAAGGAACAGTATGTGCACAGGAGACAGAATTGCTCTAAGTGTGCTCAAGAAATCAAATCTATCTGGAAAGGGAGATTCAGTTGAGTAGTAGGCAAAGAGTATGGAAAACTAAGCAGAGCTAGATTGTTAAGGACTGTAGTGGTCTGGTAGAGTTTAGAGACTATATTATATGGTAGGTATTGAAGTGTATATTTTAATCACCTATTTTGTTCCCGAACTGGAATCCAGAAGGGCTTGGGAAACCTGCTCATGCCTTTTCCATGCAAGAATGTAGCTTATTGGCTTAGGTACATGCACCAGACTGGCAAATTGGTGCTGGCTGTTGACTGGGAGCTTGTCTAGGGTTTTTTTTTTTTTTTTTTTCATCTAGGGCTTTTGTTTGGGGTTTCAGTTCCGGTCCATGTTGGCCTTCTCAAATAGTGGTTACGGGGTTCCCAAGAAAGAAGTTGTGTCAGTTTCTTCATGTTTTGGCCAGAAAATTTGAACAGAATCATTTCTATCATACTGTACTGCTCAAACACTTGCAGAGTCTGTCAAGATGTAAAACAAGGGGACATAGATCCTACCTCTCATTAACTATTGTAAGAAGAAATTTGCATTTGGGTGTGGTGGCTAAACCTATAATCCCAGCACTACGGGAGACTGAGGCAGGAGGATAGCAAGTTCCATCCGGTTTCAATTTTCAGTACCATAAAAATGGAAGGGGAAATTTTCACCTTTTTCAATCTAAAATCTCAGCCCTCACTTGCTCCTTCACCTACATACTCATACTCTTATTTGATAAACACCATGAACTACTGTACGTGTCCAAGAGACATTCCAAGAGATATCTACAAAGGAAACTCTCATTTACCTGAATTTTTAAGTAGGAGATTTCAAATTGAGGGAATTAGACATTTTAGGAATGGAACACAGGATAGAGACTAGATGTAAAATAAGGCACCACATCATTCCAGAACAGGATGAAGTGATGTTTTGGCTTCCAGTACTTTTTGGAGTTGATCTGACATGTAGTTACATAAATGTATTTTGTGGTCTTTCAACTAATTAAAAAAATTTTATTAAGAAACAGAAGTTTTTAAAATGATAAACTTGGCTTAGAAATTGAATGGTGACTAATTCATTTATCTAGTTATGTATGCCTAGAAAACAATATGCATACATATATGTAAATATACATAGTTTCTTATATACTGTACCTAACTTGTTATGTGTATATTCCTCATGGTCTAATGTGAGAAAACATAACCTTTATTATTCACATAATATATTACCTCTATAATTATTATTATATTCCTCTATTCCGTGTATCAGAAATTAGTTTGCTGATATAAAACACTATAAGGGGAAAGGAGTTGTTCTAAATTTTGTCATTGACATCCCCGTCTCCATGTCTACTTTGTAATTTGTAGGAGGGCAGACTAATCAGTATATTTCTGTACTCTTTTTTTAAATGCTTATAGTATAGATTTGGTTATAGCCTCAAAATTTATGAGTGGCAGACTATCAAGTTAACCACTTAGCAGTTTACCCTACGTGTCACTGAGGTGGTGCATTTGTTTATGTACTGACCAGCCTGAGCATTTCTTGGGCAGGTGTCATTTCAACCAGTCCATTCTTGTATTGAATACATTTGATAAAATGTTATTTTTATATTTCCTGTTTTAAAAATTAAAAAAATTGCAATTTTTGGTCATCTCGTATTTAAATAGTTCTACTGGTAAGTGGTTAATATCCACAGCATAGATTATCTAAAAATAAAAAAAGGACTGGGTATGTAGCTCAGTGCAGTGTCACTTGGTTCAATCTCCAGTACTGCCACCCCCCCCCAAAAAAATAGTATAATCCTAAATTATCTCCTTCCATCTTTAATATGAATTGAGTAATGGTAAATCCATTATTTAAAATAGGAAGATATCAATCTTGAACTGACATTGTGAAAACTATATTTCTGTTTTGTTGAATTTAAACATGGACATAATACAGAGTCTGCCAAAAAAATGTATATACATTTCAGGAGTTTGCCATACTAATAAATGTCTGGAAGCTAATGGCCACCACTTTGAGCACCTCTTTTAATTGTGGAACCCAAAGGTAACTTGTATTCATATCATTATGTCTCAATAAATTTAGTATTAAAATATCTGTACAAGTCTTTCTCTTCCTGATGATTGCATTTTTTTGGTGGATTCTATTATTGTGTGGACGACTATAAAGCAAGAGATGCAAAAGCATTTTTAAGTGACATTTTTTAAAAGCCATACAAACGGAAGCATTTTCGTGGAGTAGAATTTATTCATCTTCAAATTCGTTAGAGGAATGAAATTGAATTAGACTGATGACAAAGTTATTTGTTTTAATATATGCTAAAATCTTCTAAAAACATACTATCCCCAAACTCTTTATTTATTGCAACTTTTTAAAGAGAATTTGGAACAAATATAGGGACTCTTTTTAACAAAACATTATGAAAGGCTTTATCACTTTCCTGTGTTCTTTTCATCTTTACAGATTTTTTTTAAAGCATCATAATTGTATTGCTGTATTTAGATCAAGATGCCTGGTAAAGCAAATGCACCTGAAAAAAAGTCTCAACACTTAAAAAGAACTTCAAAAAGAAAAATTGATGATGAGGAAGTGGATTTATTAGAGAAAGAGGTAATGGAAATATCAAGTCTATCATTTAGAACTTTTTCATTGAACATATCATTTATCCTATTAAATAGAAGTATGTAAAGACTAAGGGTCAGTTTTACTACAAAGCATAGGAATTCATATCACGGTCTGCAGCTTTTATGACATGTTTTATGAAGTTCTCAGACAAAAAAATTACTTCTTTGTTCAATTTCTAAAAATACGTATTAACCTTGAAATTCTTTGGAAAGGAGGAGGTCATAGGGCATTATTAAAGTGTTAGATGGAAAGGTTAGGCATAAAGTATATAATTTTTTTATCATATTTATCTGTTAAAAGAGAACAGGATCTGTCAGTTGGTGAAGATTATTAACATAGAGAAAAAAATAGTTTGGGAGGAATTCTCCTACCTTAATTTTGCCCTTACCTTATAAAAGAGGGCTGGGGATTTAGTTTGGTGGTTAGAGTGCTTGCCTTGCAAGCACAAGGCCCTGAGTTTGATCCCCAGCACCAAAAAAATAAAAAAGAATAAATGAATTAATTCAAAATTTTTTCTAGGTTCCACTCTGCTTATTAGGCAATGGCTATATTTATTTTGCAGGTAAAGTATGTAATATTTCACAGGCAAAGTGATTTATTTGAAACATTTTTGACAGTATATGAAATTCTGTTATCACCATTGTTCAAGAATTACTTCAATGTATTTTCTGCCTGATAAATATGCACCATTCTTCTATAGAAATGGCATTATACATCTTTTCTATCTACTGGAAAATATGTAAATACTGTTATATTTATAAATATATATATATATGTTCTTGACAAATCTATTACAAAAGCAGTATCTTTTTATGTGATGTTTAATTTTCTCTGTGCGTGTTATGTAAATTCTACATAAGATAGTAATAAATAGTCACATTTTTAAAAGGAATGGTTATTTTGGTAAACTGAAATTTTACTTAACACCTCTAGCAAAATGGTATGGAAACTTCTGTGCCACTAAGTTGACAGGAATAGAGGAAATCAAAGTGTCCCACAGTCGGAATTATTACTGATCTGTGATAAAAAAGATAAAACTAGCTGGGGATTTAGCTCAGTGATTAGAGTGCTTGCCTTGTAAGCACAAGGGCCTGAGTTCGATCCCCGGCACCACAAAAAAAAAAAAAAAAAAAAAAAAAAAAAAGATAAAACTACTTATTGCTTGATGGCATATGCTTTCTGTTCTGCCAGCATTGTGTATATTAATTTGGAATCACTATCTAAGTTTGTTTGAAGTAAATTAGTTTGGAGTAGTAGTGTTTTTTAAACATCGCTTCTTCATGGGAGGATTCCCTACATCTCTTCACCCAAGATTAGTTTCTGGTTTTATGCTTTTATACAGCACAGTAGTTTTTTTCTTTTCTAATCCTCTGCACACCTGTAATTTGGTCTCACCACATTGTTGAGTTGCCCAAGCTGGTCTCCAACTTGCAGTTCTCTTGCCTCAGCCTCTTTGAGTTCTGGAATATAAGTAAGGTTTGAGCCACTGCTCCAGGCAATATTGGCTCCTTAAAATGAATTCTTTTCTTCTGCACCTGTCTCCTATGTAAGGTTAACCTTCTTGGCAGATTAATATTATACCTGAGCTTGTTAGTTTGAATCATTCAGTGTCCCAAGTGATTGACCATTGAATATAAACAAGAAGAAAAATATCTTCTACAATGACCAAAAAATGGTATTACTTTTATCATTAAAAACTGTACCACCGTCTCTCAAGAGAACAGCTCTGGAGTTAAACTGCTTGGTTTTAGAACTCATTTAACCTTTTACTGTGTAACTTTGGGCAAGGTACCTAATCTCTGTGTCCTTATTTGTTAAATAGTGATGATACATATTGTCATAGAGTTTTGTCTATGGTTAAGTGGAATGAAAATAGAGTACTGCCTGGCATATAGTAGTATTTAAAGTTAGCTACTATTATTACTAGTATGGCTGTTATTACTGACCTCACTTTTCATCCTCACTAGGCTTTAGTCTTTTATTTAATAACAAAGAGCAGAAAGCCATAAACCAAGAAAATCTAATGAAAGGCAAATGATTGATTTACTAAGACTCTCTTCTGCACTCTTGAAATGACTTATTTCTAGCTTTTCCCAACATGTACTGTCTCAGTAAATATAGTCAACTTATAAAACTTGGTAGATACAATCCAGCCCATAATAAGGGATTACGGACAGGGTACAGAGAGGTAAGGAATAATAGAGATCTCAGACCTACCCAGACAGGAGCTACTAAACTAGAATTTAGATGAAGTTATTCTAATTGGCTCATCATATATTCATTTTCTTCATAAAATGATGTGTGAAAGTGGTCCCAAAGTTTTTTTTTGTGCTTCTTTTCAGTATTTAAAACTATGTCATAATACTAATTATGCCATTCTGATCATACATTAATATATATGTTGTCCACCTACACTTGTATCTCAAACACAACTACATTTGCAAAGTTAAATGTTATAATCTGTTGTTGGATTCTTAAACCATGACCAAAAATTCTACCTTAACCTCTAAATATTACAACATGATAATTAATTTCTGGATCTAAGGAAGCTGTTAGGTGTAGGTCCAAAATGCCTTTGAAAGACTTATGTTCAGAGGTGGGTCCTGGTTGGATGTAGTTGGTCACTATGGGTGTGATTTGGAAGAGTGTATTCTCATTCCTGGTTCTTACCCTCTTTATGTACTTCCTGGCTGTCATGCAGTAAAGAGCTTTCCTTAGCTGTGCTGTTATGTCACGCTCGTGTTTCTGCCTTGTGGCCAGTTGACTATAGATTGAGTCCACTGAAACTGTGAGCCAAAATAAGCCTCTCCTTTAAATTATGGATGTTGGGTATTTTGTTCCAGTGACAAGAGAGTGACTAATACAGAAAATTGAAACCAGGAGTGGGATTATTGTTATGACTGTAGCCAATCATGTAGCTCCAGAGCCTTTGGAACTGGTTTGTAGGAGGAGTTTGGAAGGGTTTGGAGCTGCTAGCTAGAGAGGACATAGAATGCTATAAGGAGGGTAAGCAGAGATTGGTGGGAGATTCTGTTCAGAATGCAGAAGACCACAATACTGATAAGAATGAAGACGGTAAAGACCAGGCTCAGGAGCTTTCAGCTGGGAACAAGAACTCCACTGGCAGTTGGACTAGAGGCCATGTGTATTTTGCTCTGGCAGAAAATTTATCTACATTCTGTCCATGTCCTGAGACTTTGCAGGAGACCAAGATTAAGGACAGCAGACTAAATAATCTGGTCTAATACTCTTAAGTGAAATAAATTGGACACACATGTTTGAGTACCACATTGTTTTTATAGTGTGAGAAATTTAAAGTGTAAATAAGGACTGAAATGTATTGTATTGGGAGAGGGAAGAAATTGTTCAAATGGAAAGTGTAACAAGAGAGGGGAAGGAATGGAGGGACAAGAAAAAAAAGAATAGAAGGAAAAAATGGAAACAAGGCCTTTGTAAATAAGGAGGGGAAGAGGGCCTGAAGGGAGAGGAGGGGAATGAGAAAAAAAGAAGGAGCAAGCTATGTCATGTACAGGTACAAATTCTCTATGATGAATGTATCATTATATATCTAAAATGTACCCTTGAAATAAAATTAAAAAAAAATCTGGTTGAGGAAATTTCAAGACATCACAGTGTTCCTTCTGTAGTGTGGGTACAGCTGTCTGCTTTTAGCCAGATCTATAGTATGAATCAAGGGCAAAGAACAGAGCCGAATGATTTGAAAAGTTCACAGTTTTGGCAGAAAAGAACTGCTTCCAAAGTTGTGGTAAAGGAGAACATGGTTACTGAAAGATTAGCATTAATAAGAAGCCAAGTACTTTGTACAGGGTCCAGAAGATAGATACTTGAGAGCATTTCTGAAATCAGCAAGACCCTACTTAATCTTTAATTTGAGAAGAGAGTCTCTGGGATGCCTGCTCATTCAAGGCTTCCTATAGACGTGTATCCCTGAGTTCAGCCATTCAGGTACTCAGAGGCCACTATAGCCATGGCCCAAGGGAGCCTAGACACTACTCGAGCGAGCGGCCAAAATTGGTATCATCCATGTGATGCTGGTTTTTCAGGCATGCAGAATGCAAGAGCAATGGGATTACAGAGGCTTCCATCCAAATTTCAAAAGAAAGCCTGGGAGACAGGCAAACATGTGTGACAGGGTCACAGTACCTGCCAGGAAGCCCATGAGAGGGCAGTGCATGAAGCTGTGAAAGTGCAGTGGAGACACTAGAAACATAGAATGTCTGCTGAGGAAAGCTGCAGGCAGTGAGAAGAGCCACTGAAGGAGAGAGGCCACCTGGGCTGCAATTGGCAAGGCTGCTCAAGTCCTTTGGATCTTGTATCTCACCAGAACCTTTCCTGGGAACCGAATATGCAGCTACATGATTTAATTTTTACCCTGCTGGGTTTTAGTAGTGCTTTGATCTAATTTCTGACCATTCCCCTATTTCTCCCCTTTGGAATGAGAATGTTTGCCCTGTGTAATTCTATGTTAGAAGTGTTTAAACTTTATTTCTGATTTTTACAATGGCTCACAGCTAAGAGTTTGCGTTGACTCTCACCGAATGTGGACTTGGACTTTTCAGCACTGCTGGAACTTTTAAGACTTCGGTGACTTTTAGAGATGAACTAAAGACATTTTTTCATAATGAGATAGATGTGAGCCTTTTGGGAGCCTGGGACAGAATTTTATAGTTTAGATTTAAAATGTCTGCCAAAAGTCTCATATTTGGATATGGGGTATGGTCAGAAGGGCCAGGTCCTGACAGCATAACTTGGAAGGTTGTATTCTTGTGCTTGGTTCTTCCCTTATCTCTCTGCTTCCTGGCCACTATGTAGTGGACAGCTTTCCTCCACCATGCCATTCTGCCATGGAGTTAGTTGACCACTGACTGAATCTACTGAAGTTGTGAGACAAAATAAACCTCCCTTCCTTTAAGTTCCAGTTGTTAGGTATTTTGTCTTGGTGACAGGAAAGTGGCTAATACAGAGGGTTTCATACAGCATAATGACTAAAAGAGTGTGACTAGCCATACAGGGTGGCACACACCTATAATCCCAGCATTCTGGGTGGTGGAGGCAAGAGGACTACAAGTTTGAGCCCAACCTGAACAACTTAGTGACTTTGGGAGGTCCTGTAGCTCAGTACTATAAAGTCCTAGGTTCAATTGCCAGTATATACATACACACATACATACATACGTACATACATAGAAAGAAAGAAAGGAAGAAAGGGAGCGGAGTGGTTCTTTGGCCAAATGGATCTGAATTCGAATTGAAGTTCTTCTGTCTTTTATTATGTTGTTTGTGCCATGATACTTAATCTCTCTGGCTCAGTATTTATTTATTCATTCATCCACTAAAAAAGCATTTTTAAAACATGTGATCTATTGAAAATACAAAGGTTACAATGAAATTTAAAAATCTAGTTTCTCATTCAGTTTAAAAGAACATGTGACGTTACCAAGTTTGAAAATGCTTAGAATGACATTTTTACTGTCAAAATATAGTTATTTCCCCAAGGAAACTTATAAAGATCCCAGGATTTATGATTGTTAAGGACTGAATTGCATCCTCCCTCCCTCAATGTATCAAAGCAGATACATTATTTTGAATATATAGTATATTTATAATTGAATAAAGATACATATTCAGTATCTTATTTACATGGAAGCTTAACTGTGTCCTTCTTTGACTTCATCCCACAATTTTAATCAAACTACAATACTTCTCCTGAACTAAGTAGAGATTCATCTTGGAAGATGTAAAACTGAGATCTGAGGAAACAAGCGAACAAAGTTGATAGGAAACTTCCTTCTGTTTTGGAGGAGCATTTGGAGGGAGTTGAAAGAGCACCATGGGGTAAGGACCTGGATGATACTAATCTGAATTCCCATCAGATGATACGTAACTTCTTAGTTTTCTGGGATGGCAGTGCTCTTCCTGAACTGCAAAAGGGCTTAGCAGAGATACTGAGTTCCTTTTGGCCATGTTTCTAGATCAAGCTTTATCTGCTGTAAAGACTGGATAACAGATTTTCTTTAGGTGGTAGGCTAGGGGAATTATATCTCCTAGTCACTTAACAAGGAATTTCTGTGCCTCCCTAGTGGTTTTTTTTTTTGTTTGTTTGTTTGTTTTGGTGCTGGGGATCCAACTCAGGGCCTTGTGCTTGCAAGACAAGCACTCTAACCGCTGAGCTAAATCCCCAGCTCCTCCCTAGATTTTTAAGACTGTTGCCACCTAGGTATTTCAACAGCAGAAACAATCTCCAGTGCAAGGACAAAAGAAATGGACAGATTGCCTAATAGGCTTACAATACCCAGGGTGAAAAGAATCAAAGAGAACACTCAAATGTGTGTCCTATACATAAGGGATTTCTAACAAAATAGAGCTAATGGGCCCCAAGCCCCTGGCAGAGCTTTCAACTCCTCCCACAGCATTTCTTATAAAATGAATAACTTAAAGACAATGGAAACAAGGGCTGGAGATACCTAGATGGCCCAGTTTTCACAAAACTGTCCATAATTGTGGTTAATCATTATGGGCTAGTCTTTCAGATTTAGACGAGAGCAAAGAGTAACAAGTTCTCTGAAAGTGATCATGTAAGTAGAGCTTGAGATTTTTAATCAACCCAATAAAGTAACACTATTATTTGATATTTTAAAATTTGGGAGATGGGCAGATAAAGTATAAATCATGTTATTTAAATATTGAAAGAGTGGCCTTATACTTTGAACTTGAATTAAATAACACCCCTTCCAGAGAATAAATCATAAAAATGATCAAGGAAGTTTAAGCATAGCACATGCACACACGCACATGTGCACACACATACTAAATTTTGTTGCATCTGTAAAAATGATCATGGTTTGCGAACAAACAAAAATTAATTGGAGGAGTGGATGAAAGAAGCAATGAAATGAAGGTGGGAAAGATAATAGGTGTGCATAATTGCAGACTTTTCATGTGAAATACAGGAGTGCTAGAAGAAAATTGAGTAGAAAGTTTTACCTAATACTAAAAGAAAATTTACCAGATTTGAGCAGAAGGTTCAAATCTTCAATTAAAATAATTCACCACATTCCAGGCAAGACAGATAAAAGGGTAATGTGCTACTGTGAAATAAAGAATGCTAGATGAGAATTTTAAAAATATGACTTGACTGTTTATGAAAACTGCATTGCTTAAAGGCAGGTTAAGAGTGTTCATAAGCCAGAGACTGAGAGCCATCATATCACAGTTCCTGAACAAATCAAAACGATAAACTTTTTTCTATACCTGTATATCCAAGACCCTCCAAGATTTGCCTTAAGATCAGCATAGGGTGTGGGAGTCTTGGACAACCTTATAGTGAAGTAAGGTATGATGATCAGCAAGAAAAGAACCAGTGGTCTTAGTTTATAAATGAGCACCCTTTGAAAAGCCCGTTTGAAAGAGGTCCTGGTGAAAGAAATCAACTATATGTGTAGCAAAATATTTAGGATCTAGAAATTAATTATGATATTTAAACTGGAGTAAAATATGGGGTTGTGGATTTAGCTCAAGTGGTAGAGCGCTTGCCCTGAGTTCAATTGCAGCCCTGAGTTCAATCGCAGCACCAAAGGAAAAAACAATCTGCTAGTTATAATTTTAAGTTCTGACATTTATGAAGTGGGCTGTGAATAGCATTATTATGTTAGTTGTGATGGGGCTCATTTTCTTATTGATAGCTACAAACATTCTGGCAAGATTCTAGGATTTCAAAGATCGAAGAAAAATCTGAAAAGCTTCAATACAGGAAAAAATAAAAAGTTATTTGATATTCCAAAAATTATTTTCTATGACTGTATCAGTTACCTTTTCTAAAACTCAGTTGTGTAAAAATTATCCTATAATGTTAGATGGTTGCTTGCTTTTCATAGCAAATACATAAGTTTAAATAAGCACTTATTTGAATTAAGTATAGATTAAATATGAAAAATGTGTGTTTGTACTTGTTACTAAAATGAATTCCAGCCACCAAAGAAAGGAGAGCTAAACACTAATGTTTTATTTTATAATAACATTTTATTCCTTGAAATTTTATATAAAATAGACTTTGGTCAGATAGCATTTGAGCTCTTACTGCAAATAGGAAACATACAAAACGAATTAAGAATAAAAATATTTAAGCAAAGATGTAATGTTACTGACATGTTAAAAAATGAAGCATGAAAAAGCACTACCCCAATCAATAACATTCCTGTTTTCCATGCATACATTTTCTTCCTTTTTCTTATGTAGATTTGTACATTTGTTGTTTCATTGGCTTCAGTTTTGTAATCATGGAGAATAAAGACATATCTACATCAAGAAACTAACATGATTAGGAAGTGTTGATTTCTATGTAAATTTACTGTACTGGGAAAAATTCAAGTATATACAGCTAATGTTCACTCTGTACCTACCAAGCAGCAAAGGGGTTTTTAATGTACTGTATAGAATCCATTTGATCATTTGTTTTATGAGCGACGTCCCTTCAATGTAACAATCACTTGAATATCAAGAGATAGCACAGGACATAGACATTTTTACACTGGCCCTTTGGGACTCAGCATCTTTTCAGTCTGGTCCATGCTCTTGTTTAA
Organism: Hystrix cristata; assembly: GCA_004026905.1. Lineage (NCBI taxonomy): Eukaryota > Metazoa > Chordata > Mammalia > Rodentia > Hystricidae > Hystrix > Hystrix cristata. The sequence continues at coordinate 3,767 of PVJO010011365.1, read as the reverse complement.
TGCTGCTTTTTAAATTTAAACTTGACTCTAGGCAATGGGAAAAGGAATTGGAACATAAGACAATATTACACTTCAAGTTCAAGCTGCTCATGGTCCTCATGTTCATGGAAGCGAATGTCATGTTCTCTCCATCTAGGGACCTTTAAAGAAAACAAGATTGGAACGCTTAATGGGTTCTTTCTCTGGACCTGTCTTAAATTAGTGATGAAATCAAAGTGTTTTCTATAATTATTATCCAAGCTTAGAAAGTACTAGGAATAAAAATTATTTGAGTTGAGGAAAAATAAAAGAACCACAATATTTATTTCATCCACCTTGACTACATTCTCTTTCCCAAACCTTTTCTCTCTGAAAATCTCCAAGTATCTTCCCTCTTAAGCCTTGCAGGAAATACTTTAGGAGAAAATACCAATTGATGAAAAAGGAGGAAGTAGAGGAGAGAAAGAAGCTGACATTTTGTTATTTATAGACATTTTGATGTATATTTACTCAGTAGTCTTCAACCTTACAAATTCCATTTGCTTTTGTCCACTTTTACATTTGTTACATTTGGTATAGTATCTCACACTGTTGTCCAGTATCCCTATCATTTTTTTTATTGCTGTCAGAAGAGTGAAAAGACATTTGTCACTAAATGTATCTTATCTTCACTTAGTTTCTGCTTTGGAAGATGCTATAACATAATTTTATCTGTCTGGACACATTGTCTCTATTTTCCTCACTATGGAGAGAGTTTATCTAGTTGCATCATGCATATGCCATACAGGCATGTAGGCTTACGGTGAGCAAATTTCCTCCAGTGGAGTTGTCATTTACATTTTTGTTTAAAATACTGTACAGTACCTCCCAATAAACAGAATCATCATAGCAGTACTGGTCAAGGGGCTGTTCCCAGCAAGGTATCTTTAGAATTAAACCTGTGAAGATAAATGGAAAATAAATCACGTTATGATGCTGCAGAGGAAATATACTTACATAGTAATTTAAATAGTGCTATAAAATCATCCCCTTGGAATGCCATAATTACCTTACTTCTAGAAGCTTAGAATGGTTTAAAATTTATAGATTGACTACTTGTTAATCACCTATTATGCTGAGAGCATGGGGCACAGGGAAACATTGAGTGTTTATGCTGACCTGTAACCAGACCTCCAGCAACTGCTGTTCCAATGGAAGAACCCAGTGCTGCTGCCTGCTTGGCCATGGTGGACCTAGGAAGCCAAACATAAAAGAGTTACATTTTTTCTGGAAATCAGCCAGGGACTCTTACCTACTGAAGGCCCACATGGTGTCTGTCATCTTCAGGACGAAGTACAGCACTGCACATTAGCAGATGTATAGACATAAGTATTTTTCTTTCATCTTTTCATTTTCTTTGAAACTCCTGAGGAGTTTAGAAAATTCTAAGGTGTGTTTAAACAAGAATGACCTTCTGCTGCATCTTTAGGAATAATAAGAATATCTTCTTCAGAAAAGGTTTTGTGCTCTCAAAAAAAAAAAAAAAACGATCCCTGATTTGACTCATTCAGTAAATACTGAGTACCAGCTATGTGTCAGCTTTTACTTTGGACAGTAAGGGTGGAAATAAAATAACATGGACTACCATCTCCTCACCTCACTTTGGAGAAACATTTAGAGTGAAATTAGAAAATCTATCAGTAAGGTTATTGCAGCATCACTGAAGATGCATAAGTATGTGTCTGTCATCCTGGAAGTAGTTACCTAAAAATTTGGGGAAGAGAAGAGCGTGATAAAAAGCTGTAGAAATCCTGAAGGCAATACATGAGTGACAAATAAGCTATGAATGTGGGTGTCTTACTGCCCCTCAGAGCAGGCAATTCATAGTCATGGAAAGATTGAATGAGTGATTCCAGGAAAGGAAACAATTAGAAAGTGAGAGTTCATTGGTGGTTTAGTTTCATGATTCAAGGGAATCACTAGAACCCAAAGAATGTACCAAACTCTGTTTTCTTTTTTTATATAAAGGGCTTATATTTTTGTAATATATGGAAAAATAGAGAAAATAACAAAATATTAGAAAAACATGAGACCACAAAATGAAGGGAAGAATTTAATATCCCTCAAGTCCCATCAGACTAAAAATATAAGATAAAAATATATATATGAAAATGCAATCATGTTATAGTACTGATTTTTCCCATTAAATATGCCTTAAATTTTCTTTCATGTGAGTAAATATAGATCTGGAGTGTAAGTGGAATTGCTTCAGAATAATACAGTGCACAAGTGTATTGTAATTTTACAAATTAATATTTAGGTTGCTCTGAGTGTTTCACTTTTTAAAAATTCTGTAAGAACTTGTTGAATATGTTTTTAAACTTGTCTAATTATCTTCCTAAAGTAAAACCTCTTTAGAAATATGATCAATGGAAGGTTATATAAATTTTTTATGGACTTTCCCAAACAGGAAATTGTACAATTCATATCACTATATCTCTACTTTGACTACCATTCAGTATCATTTATCCTTTATCGATTTGACATGTAAGAAACTGATTTCAGTTTGTATTTCTTTGATCACTTATGCTGGTATTTAATATATAACCACATTTGATTTTCTTTTCTAAACTGCTTGTTATTTCTATAGGAATTTTGCAAAATCTTACAAGTGTTAAAAGATACTCTTAATGAAAATTGTTCCATTGTCAAACAGGCTTGGAAAACACTGGGTTAAACAAAATTAATAGCATTTTTGCATAAAGGAGGGAGGGTTTCAGTAATAGCCTTCTGCTCTCTCCCTTTCCTTGGTATTACTGAAACTCTGTCTACACAAATAAATCAACAAGATGTTGCTAAAACTGCATATCCAAAGATTAGATGCCTAGTCATAAAACTAACTCAATGTCTGGCCACAGTAAGGCCCTGCCTGAAGAGACAGACAGACTTATTTAACTGTGTTTGTGTTACTGATCTAGGAATGATGTTCAAGAATTCCTAATCATGAGGCATCTCTTGGGATTTTTGCACGGTACATAATACTCTACCACGTAGGAGCTGAGCTCATTGATTCATGCTTGTATCATCCTTGATTTGCATTAAAGTATTTAGTGTTTGAACTCAATAGTCTGTTAGATTTTGAAGAGAATTGAAAAAAACAGTGGATATTTCTGAAGTTGTCTTCAAAATTTGCAAAAGGTTTTAAAAAGGGAAAACTGGTAAACGAGTGAACTATACACCTGAATTAGAAAGCAAAACTTCTGTTCAGTATAACATACAATTAAAAGAGTTTTTAATAAGAGTATTAGTACTAACTGGATTAAATTTTAATTTGTTAAAATAAAAGAGTTTTTTTTTTTTTCAAACTATGCAACTCTAGTCCATTATATGCAACTCTATGCGTGTGTGCCTGAGACATTTCCAGGCACACATTTATTTTTTCTTTGTGCTTTAATTGGCTTTAAAAATTGAATATTCTGGTTTTTTACTTATTCTCTTAGTCATCTGTAATCTATAATCTTCCCAGCTGTTTTTGTATACTTGATACTCATATCAAATTGTTTTAATTTTGTTGTCTTAAAATAACAAGTGATAGCTTATGGCATCACTTTCTTTCTTTTGAGTTTGATTTTGCAGTTTTTCCTCTGGCCAGTTAGTAGACATTTTTACCCTCTTTGGGAAGAATCTAGGTCTCTTACAGATAGAAGGGATTTTAGAAACTAAATAGTCTGATCTTATTTTACAGAGGAGGAAACTGAGAAGCAGAGAAGTTGAGTGACATGCCAGCTGTCACATAACTAATGAGTACT